>JALBCR010000591.1:0-30000 GCA_030710515.1 Abscondita cerata | reverse complement strand
ACCAATGTGCAATTAAATACATTCACCGTCGTTACAGATATCTGTTGGCATTGCTTAGCTTAAAGTTGTACGATCTTTTATACAAATAATATTGTTTCTTTTCATTTTTGTTTTGCAGTAATTCAATCGTTGTCGACCTATATTTTGTAACTATAATGTTTAATTTTATTATGATCGTTATTGTACTACACATAAATTTTTCTTTTTGTATCGTTCTATCTATCATCTAAGTGCTGTCAGTAAACAGATGTATAATCGGCTATGCCGCCTACTTCTCATATACAGGGTAGCTTTTATGTATGGAACCAAGGCTCTGTAGCCAAAACGGTTGAAGGCATCATTCTGGAAATTTTAGGGATCAAATCTGAAGCTATTTCACATAATTTGACACAATCAAAAATTTCTTTGCTCGATAATTTTTGACACGGCCGCCATCTTGAATTTTTAAATAGCAAGATGGGTCATGTGATATATCATTTGAAAGCTTATTTTATTTACTTTGCAACTGACTAGAAACATTGAAGTTGTATTTGGAGGAAATACCTAAAAATTTATTCTAATAATTATTTCTGCAATTATTTGTATTATCGCCTTTTTAATTTAGGTGGCGATGCTTTTGACACGTTACCTAGGTGACGTTACCTAGGTAACGTTATAACGTCAAAACATCAGTTATTCTCATTACTAGTTCATTATTATTCAATAATTAGAACCGTCTCGTAAAATGAATCAGCTAACTGAATCAGAAAGATTACAAATTCTTATGATGGTTGGTTACGGCGATAGAAAACGCACGCATAAAGAAGTTTGCCAACTCTTCAATGCTGAAAACCCTGATAGGAATCCTATAGTGAGATCTACTGTGACCAAGACTTTACGACGGTATAATATCACTGGGAGTGTTAAGAACCGTCGCAGAAGTGGCCGACCAACAACAGTGGCTACAGAGGATAATTCACTGGCAGTATTAATGGATGTAGTTCATCAGCCCAAAACATCAGCATATCAGCTTGCACTAAACCATAATATGTCTCGATATTCAGTTCAGAAAATTCTAAAGCATCACAAATATCATCCTTACAAGGTACATTTAGTACAAGAATTATCGGAAGACGATTTTGATAGACGTGATCAGTTTTGCGAGAACATTATGGAAGCAATTGCGGAGAATAACAATTTTGCAAGTTCCATTTTGTTCTCTGATGAGGCCACATTTACTCTCAATGGCGCCGTAAATAGACACAACTGCCGATATTATTCCGACACGAATCCACATTGGATGGAAACAGTGCACACCCAGTATCCTCAAAAATAAATGTATGGTGTGGCATAATTGGAGGTAGAATTATTGGACCATTTTTCATAGAAGGGAATCTCAATGCCAACAGTTACCTCAACATCCTACAGGAGAATGTTATCCCTAGGATTGTGGAACTTTTCCAAACGTGGACGACCCAAATGCTGTTAGGGGCGATATCTGGTTTCAACAGGACGGTGCCCCACCCCATTATGGGATAAACGTTCGAAATTATCTAGATGAAACTTTTCCAAGACGCTGGATAGGGAGAAGGGGAACTCTCAGTGGCCAGCCCGGTCACCTGACTTGACCCCTCTGGACTTTTTCTTGTGGGGCCATTTGAAAAGCTGTGTATACAAGAACAGACCCTACGATTTAAATGAATTGAGAAACCGTATTGAAGCTGAGATTGCAGCTATTCCAGAAAATTGGTTGATAAATTCGATTAATTCTTTCTAAATCGTATACATTACTGTCAGGAGGTAAATGGTTCACATTTTGAGCATTTAATTCGCTAAAGTATTTCAGTTTTCTTAAGAACATTGACTTTCTACATACGATGTTATTTAAATCTAATGATTCTTGTTTCTCCATGTAAGTCTTATTGTTCCTTTTTTTCTCGATAATTATTTCGTGAGCAGTAAATTAATTTGTATTTTTTCTGAGCGTATTTTTACCATCAACTCAAATATTCAAACTCAGTTACAAAGTAAATAAAATAAGCTTTCAAATGATATATCACATGACCCATCTTGCTATTTAAAAATTCAAGATGGCGGCCGTGTCAAAAATTATCGAGCAAAGAAATTTTTTGA
This sequence comes from Abscondita cerata, assembly GCA_030710515.1. NCBI lineage: Eukaryota > Metazoa > Arthropoda > Insecta > Coleoptera > Lampyridae > Abscondita > Abscondita cerata. The sequence continues at coordinate 27,888 of JALBCR010000591.1, read as the reverse complement.
TTGTGTCAAATTATGTGAAATAACTTCAGATTTGAACCTAAAATTTCCAGAATGATGCCTTCAACCGTTTTGGCTACAGAGCCTTGGTTCCATACATAAAAGCTACCCTGTATATAAAAATATAAGCCTTAAATCCATTTGTATCTAAACCTATTTCTTCATAATTTTAGCGCTGCCAGTGATGAGCTTGGGGAAAGGTTTCATCAACACATTTCCATAATTGAAAAAAGATTATTTGAATAAATAAAATAGAGAATTGCTTGCTGACTACTGATTTCGAAATATAAAACACAAGTAAAGAGACTTTCTTTTTTTTACTAGATTGACAGAAAAAATTATTTATATAGTTATTATTAGTACCAAATTATTACAACCAAACCAACTTTAGTTTGTTAGAAAGCTACTTAATTGCAAGGTTATTTAAAATATTAATTAATTTTAGTAGCATACTGTTCTCCTAACACGATTTATAGTTTTTCAATAAATTCATTTTTTAAATTCGGCATACTTTGTGCGATTAACAATGTAAGAAATACATACATACATTTGAAAGATTGAATCTGGTCAATCCGGATTATTGAAACACCTGGATTAGTATAGACAACATTGAGTTCAATAAAAGTTCGCTCGGATTAGAGTCACGTCTGGATTAACGATTCTCTACGTGAAAAGCAAAAGATTGTTACAAATCTGTTTTAACATGAGATTATACTATTAGGGCCACACTATTTATTATTATATTATTACAAATTAGTGCAACTAATTATAAATTAAATTATTATTAAAAAAAAGAAAGCTGTTTTACATGTATATTTTTAAGCATGATTGCGGATGTATTTAATCCAATGGATATCGTACTTTTTAAAGTTGACATTTTCAGTTTCCGGCTACTGTGTACCGTTCCGGAAGTTTTGTATAAAAATGCTTGGTGACCAACAGGAAACGTTAAAATGCACCAAGGCACTTTTATGGATCGTTGGATTAATTAATGTTCCATATTTTATATAGAAATTAACCTTATTTTCAAAAAAAGTCTTTGAACACATGAAATTCTTAATAATACTATTTTTTAAAAAATAAAGGAACGAACTTAAAACTTTCTTTAAAAAGTATCTCAAGAAAAATGAATTATTAGCCTTTTTACCTGGCGTACTTCCAAATTCTTTACTTGGATCATTGCCAACAATTCTTCGCACTTACCGCAGTAAGTTCAACTTACATGCTTCAAGTATTTTTAAACAAATTTGATAAACGCCCGCCCTTGAAAACGCACCCTTGTTTGTACAATGTTAAAAAATAATTATCCTTTTTTTCAAGGTACAAAATTAAAATCATTCAAATCTATCACCTTTAATTACCTATTAAAGGTGTTATTGATTCTCGATAAACAGATATACCACAAATGGTTACTGCAAGAACATATTTACAACACAATCGATGTGTAACGTGAAAAGGTATACGTACTCTAAATAAACCATTATGGTTTGTATTACATGTCAAAGTAAATCGATGTAGTATGTCCGTATTTCTCTTTGCATTCGTGCTTATATACTTTTATTGCGATTTTAACAAAATGATGGATTGTGTTGTCGATTAAAATTATTGGAGTATTAATAATTAGTAGGTTTTACAAATTTGTGCGTAATTTATTAAGTTATTTATAAAATCTCGTAAGAGTCTTATAAGAGCATGCAATTAAAGGTGCACAGTGTACTTATTTATGTGTTGCAATAAAAAAGCGGTAAACCTTTTTTTTTAAATAGGATTATTATAAATAATAGTTGTTAAAGTTTTTAAAATTATTGTGACTTATTTTTTGCACATATTAGCATGAGGTTACGCAAATCTTATACACATTAAATGTCTCGCTTACATCGGCTGGTACCGACAAGCAGCTTTCTTACAATCTTCATTATCTCTGATGACTACTAAGAAAAACTAAATACCAGTATCAAATAGTTCTTTTGTTAGTATTTGTAATTGTACGATTTCACTTCATAATACTGATATTCCATTGTAACACTGTTGCTAAGTCTTAAGCGTGAACAATTCAAATGTTGTTTCTTTGCAGAGTTTAGAAATGTTTCAGCACTAACAAAAATAGTATATTATGCTACTAGGAGTAGAACGCATTCTTTTTGTGTTGAGCGAAGGTATTGCGGCCGAAGCGCAGCTGAGGCCGCAAATACTTTGCGAAACACAAAAGGCGTTCGACTCCGTGTAGCATATACTATTTTTTCTTCAAGCGTAAAAAACCAAATTCTTGAAGTAATTGAGGTGGTTTTAGAATGAATAGGCAACAGCGTTAACTCAACTTTACAACTGTCAAACATGACTGTCAAACAACATTATTTTTGTTGTGTGTATTAACACAGTTTGTAAAAGGAAAATTTTGTATTAATTTGTAGAGTAAGAAAGAAAGCTATAATTATTTAACAATACAACAATAATAATAATTAACTCTTATTTCAGATGAAAACTTAAAACAAACATTCTTTTGTAGTAACTATATAGTGGAAAAAATACCTATTTCTTATTTATAGTAATATTAAAGGTACAATTTTGTAATGTCGAGTTAATAATATTTAATCCACTACTTGCTGTTTTAGAACTGACATTGACGTCATTATAGTCGTGATGGATTTCATATTCACTTGACTGGGATATGCTCGATGTTGCGGTGGAAGTACTAGGCCTGTTAAGATCACCTGATGTTACGGTAGATGTGTTACCTTCATCGCACCCTAATATTCTATTGGCAATTTCACGTTTGTTTGAAAGGGAGTCTTCGATGTATCCCTCAGCTACATTGTTAGATTTCCATCCACCGTGTCTTTTTAGAGTGGTAATGTCTCCACCATTGTCAACTAACAATGTAGCTGAGGTTCGTCGCAGTGTATGACCAGTGTATTCCTCTGGATTAGGTAGTTTTAAAAAGTTGCCACTTGTTTTGGTATACCTGAAATTTTATGTATCCCCATAACGACACGGTGGCATCTACCATTTTGGTATTTTAAAAAGAATCTTGTTATGTTGATGTCATTAGGTCGAAGTGTCATATATTGTCTACATAAATTTAAATAAAAATCTCCAACTATGGTAAATGTCCGTGACTTATTCGTTTTAGTATTAGGAATTTTTACTAGTATTATACGTTCCAGGTCTTCGATATCCTGTATTCTTAAATTGACTAGTTCGTCGCAACGACATGCCCCACTAACTCCGAATATTAATACGATCTAAGAAAATAGTATCTACTTTAGCGATTGAAAAAGTTATATTTGAAATTACCTTCATGGCCAAATATTCATTGTTTGGCGCATTTTGTAAAAGTTATTAAAATGTTCTTTTGAGAAAACTTTTGCTTTTTGGTTGATACCCATCAGCTTGGCGCTTCAAGAAGGAAATTAATTTTGCGTAATTTTTAAGTTTATGTCATGTTTAATATTTAATTGGCACTTTAGCATGGAATATTGTGCCCATAATGACGAACTTTTCATAGTTTCCGCCAAATGGGAAAAATACGCTAACATAACATTTTCTGTGTAATTGATTATATTATTTTCTTGCGCCCATTTCAAAAATTTATTGTAAGCAAAATCATATATTTTGCGCGATTTGTTGGGGATCAAATTTTCAACTAAGGCGATTTGTTTTATTTTAGGTGGAGTTCCTTCAATTTGCGACATTTTTAAAAGTTTAAATTTTAAATGGCGTTTCTGCTTAAAAAGTGCTAATACCTCTACCGGCAAACTAAGTTACTAATTGAGCGTAAAATAATAATATTATTGTACGCCGTAAAATAATGTAGTCGTTCTATATATTCAATGCGGTATAGTAAAATTCATATTTTAGCACGCTTGAAGAAAAAATTATTTAGTTCAAGTATGTGACTCCATCAGTACTTTTCGGTTATCTCTAAAAAATCCGTATGGTTCCAATACCAAACTCACTTTGATGGAATCTGTGGTTATAAAAAGAAGTGGTATTTCCTATACTAACCTCGTAATCAGTCTCATTTGGTAGTGTTTTATAGTACGGGCGCAACGGGCGCGCGCCCGGGGCCCTGTATCTTTTGAGGGGCCCGATCCTGCTTACAATTTTTAAAAAAGTTTGAGAAAATTCTGATTTGTAACATAAAAAATAAAACAAAAAAATAATTCTGTAACATTCCTAAAATAATAAAATGAGCATTCGAAGTACTTTGTAATGGAAACGCTGAGAATAAGTCACATTGTATTTACTGATTTATCAATTATTATACTAAGGGAGCCTACGGGACCCCGACGTGTTTAAGTAAAAATTATTATTCAAAACTTCAAATTCTCATTGATAAGATGTCCTTACTAAAGAACAAATACGAATAATATAAAAATACTGTGACCGTAGTTAACGAGACTTGGTAGTACTAGAAAAAAATACTAAAGAGAATAGTAGCCACCGTAAAGTACTATATGCTCCACAAGGTTTGTCATTTAGAGGTTCAAATGAAAATATAAATAGTTAAAACAAAGGGAACTAACTATATTTAAGCGGTTTAGCCTATTTTGCAAATTTTGATCAATTTTTGTCTGAATACTTAAAGCGCTTTATGTGACGAATTTATTCAAATTATAAAAAAACAATTAATGAATTTTATAGAAGAAGTGAAAATAACAAAATATTATTGCATCATTGTAGACACAACCCCGACATAAGTCACCAAGACCAACCTACATTAATTCTTAGATATCTACACAAATGAAAAGTAATTGAGAAGTTTTTTGGCTTCATAATAATTAAACAATACACTTCGGAAAATTTAAGTAAAATAGTAGTCGAGAGAATAAAGAACTAGAGCTAAATATAGAGAACTGTCGAGGTCAGGCATACGATAATGCTTCGAACATGTCAGGTCAGTATAATGGACTCCAAAGAAGAATACAAAAACTAAACTGAAAGAAGGGGGCCCAAGGCCCGAAAGCTTTAGAACCGCCACTGAACGCACGTGAAATTCCCTCTCAGCAAGCCTACCCACTAAAATCCCTTCCTTCCATTTTGCTTTATTCGTTCTCCCGGTAGATCTTCTCAGATATTGCTTCACTTAAGTAAGACTCCATTCATTTTTTACCTACATTTCCTTTTATACACACTTTACTCCTTGAAGGAGCGTTTTTTCTCCCATACTTTCGTCCTTGCTCATAATAAAAACAAATAAACCTCCAAAAATTTGCTTTCGATTGGTTATCCGTATTAAGAGAAATTATTTATTTTGTTTTAATCAATTTAAGTTATTTTTATGTAATCGGGGGTAAACAGTGTTGGTTGGTAAGTTACAGTTATTACAAAGTATTCCTTAAAAGAATTACATTAATAGAAATCTTGTATTTTTTTGTCATCGTTTATTATGACCCGGGAGAAAAGAACGCGGGGAAGAAAGTAGCGGAGACGAAAGTGTTTTGGGGAGGAAAGCATGCGAATAGGAAAGTACACGGGGAAGAAAGTTTCCGGGAAATGAAGTGAGTAAACCGTCAGCATACTGACAATTGCCTTATTCCTGTCGTAATTTTTTCGGTGTTTTCCTTTGTTTCTTTTTCTGGTAGTACTTTTCTTTCTTCTTACTCACTCTCTTATGAGTGGTATCCCGGCTATCACTAATGGGGCTTCCGTCAATGCGGTCCTGTATGCTCCTAGAATTTTCACCACTTTCCTTCTTTGTATACTCCAGTTTTTTCCCAATGATTTTTCAATTTTAACCAAGTAGCCCACAAGAGTGCCTCATATTGTAGAATCGATTGCATTACTTCAACCACCATTCTTCCCTTTTGATTATCAGCCCCCCTCCCCTCTCTTGACATTAATCTACTCAAACCTTTTACCATTTTCCCTGCTTTTTTGAATGTCTTTATATAATGTGCTCTTTCATACAACTACCTTCTTCTATTCATACTTACATGTATTTCTAGGCCTTAGAGCACGTATCTACATTATTTGTTATTCTATACTCTTGTTCCCCACTAAGACGACCGTTTCGGTTTTCTCAGCTGCTAAAACAACCATTTTCTTTTATTCACTTCTTAATTTTTCCAATTGCTTTGCCTACACTCCTTTTCGCTTGTTCTGGAGTTTTACCTCAGGCTACTACTGCCAAATCATCGGCATCTAACCAATCTTGTTCCGGTAACCATTTTAGCACTTGGTCGTAATAGACGTTTCCTAGAAGTGCCCTTACATTGACCCCTGTGGAACCCCAGCTTCCAGTTCAATTTCTTCCTCTCTCCTTACAAACAACTTCCTGTCAGTTAAGTAATCATTTACGATATTTCTTAAATAGACCGGAGTTTTTTATTCTTTTAAGATTGTCAGGGTAGATTTTTTTTTATCCACGTTGTTGCTTTAGCTTTTAGAACGCATTCGAAAACTTTTTCCATAAATGGTAATAAACAAACTGGCTAGCAACCTCCCTCTACGCCTCCTGGCTTTAACAGTTTTTAAAAGAACACCAGGTTACCTATCTTCCATTCTTTTGGAAACAAGTTCTTCTCCAAACAATTATTTAGACATTTCAAAATATCTGTCTCAAGTTCTTTCATAGCTCTCAGCAGAATGTCCGTTGTAATATCCATGTATCCCAAAAACTTATTCCTCTTTAAGCTGTTGAAAAATTCTCTGATCTCCTCAATATTACTGAAATTATGAATCAACATTTTGTCTAGTCTATTTGTTTTATATTACGATGAATTGTTAATGTGCTTTTAATAAACAAATTTTTTTATTTAGCATGAGACTCTAAAATTTATTTCATCCATAGCATTTCTTTAAATACAAAACACATAACATAAAATACATTAATTTATTAACAAATTCTTATAAGACTAACCTGTACCATTTGACGAAATTTTATTTAATTCCGCACATTTACTTCCTCCGTCAGATGCATGAATTGCTTTCTTTCCTCGGTTCTAACACCATTTTCTTCATTTTTCCATTCATTTTCTTTTGCTAATTTTTTAATTGTTTATAACAATCTTTTCACAACGTGGGCATAATAAACAACGCGAGCTGCAAAAACGCTAAGATCTTAATTGTTTATTTACAATCAAATTTATTCACTTTTTGGAGATTTACATCATGGGGGCTGCCGGGGCCACCTTGTTGATATTTTGGGGTCAACTTTGTCTTTGAAAGATGTCCCCCTCGAAACATATATTGACCTGTCCGATCGTTTTTTTAAAGTGTAAGATAGCATGTACATATTTTAGTGTATATTATGAAAATACAAAACAAAATCTAATAGGACTTACCAAATTTGATTCTGAGTTAACTACCTGCAAATTCTGCCTTAAGAGTCGGAAACTTATCCTTAGGGAAAGGTAAAACTTTTGTTAGAAGATGTAAAAATAGGTTTAATGCCATTTTTCCAAGAAGCTTGCGTGGTCGATCAGTTACCTTGTAAATGTAAAGGAGAAAGACTAGAATTGTTTCTGGCCTGGTAGAAGAAATCTCTTTTAAACTTTGAGGGCAAGAATGGAAGTGACTTTTAATGACTTTTTGGATAACTTGTTTGCTATAACCGTTTGCAATGAGAGTATTAGTTAGATGACGCAATTCCAAATTGAGATTGTCTGGTTGTCATATAGAAAATGCTCAAAAAACTAGAGACTCAACAACAGACCTTTTTTGAACAGGATAATGGTGTGAAGAGCCATGTAAGTATCTGTCAGTATGAGAGAATTTGCGATTTACCAAATGACCTATTTCAAGGAAAGGAAGACTATGATTTTCGTCTATATGTTAATTATTGAGATGGCCAAGAAACGCATCTAAAGAAGGGCGACCATGAGGCCAAATGATGAATGTATCATCGACATACCTAAACCATACTTTCGGTTTCAATGTCGAAGTTTCTAAGGAAATGGTTTTAAAGGTTTCCATAAAAATTTTGGCGACAACAGGAGATAAAGGGGATTCTATAGCTGCACCAGAAACCTGTTTGTAAAAATTATTGCGGAATTAAAAATAAGTGGACCAAAGACACTTTTGTATGAGCGGTATCAATCCCACATCTTTACCATGTTGAGATAATATTTGTTCAATAATTGCAAGACAATCTTTGACGGGACTTTTGTAAATAACGTTGAAACTAACAAGAAGATTATCAGGATTTATCTTCAAATCATCTAAACGTTGAATGAAATGGCGAGAGTTTAAAATGTGTGAAGATATTTTACCTACAAATTTGTTAAAGATTTTTGATAGAAATTTGGCTAATTTCTAAGTAGGAGACTGAATTTTAGTAACAATGGGCCGCAGAGGTACACCTTGTTTGTAAATTTTAGGAAGACCATATAGACGAGAAAATTTGGAAGTAGAAGAGACAAGTCGTCGCTGGGCTCAAGAGTTGGGTAACGAGGTAAAGGCCTATAAGTATCTTTGGATAACATGGAATTTAACTTATCACCATAGGTGGCCGTATTCAGAACGACGGTAGCGTTACCTTTATCCGCTGGAAAAATAGTGATATCGGAGTTCTTTCGAAGATCTTGTAAAGCTGTTTTTTCTGACTTGGAACTTTTAGTTTTGGAAACTTCAGATAATTGTACTCTGGATTCGAATTGATCCGCAATATGACGAGGAAGAGTTCTAATCGAGGATTCTACAACACAAATAATTTCACCTTGGAGAATATGTTTAGATGCGATACCAAAATTAAATCCTTTGGAAAGAACAGGTTGTTGTTCGAAGTTAAGTTAGTGATTAGATAAATTGATAACAGTTTTTTGAGAACAGTTGAAAATGTGGTAGGTCTGAGTGACTTGGACGAAAGGGATTGAAATTTTTTACGATGATGAAACATTGGCAACTGACCATGCAAGTGTGACGTCAATTCGCCATTTTTGTTGCGGCACGTCAAGGGCTTGGTTCCAAATAAAATCAGCTGTTTATAATAATTTCCATAACCGATTTATTAAAGTAGTTTAGTAGTTCATATTTCATCAATTGTTATCAGGTGAATAAAGTAATTAACAAAATAAGACATAATTTAACAGTTTTAAAAATAAATTGGCGAGATAATTACTTTTATACAGTTAAAAATATTTATGAAACAAAGTGAGGTTATGTTTAGGATTGTTTTTAAGCCATTTCAGTTATTCTACGGCAATTTATTATTAAAATGCTTAGTTTTACACAGGTTCAACAATGGTAATGTGCTTTGCACCAACCTGTAAACATTACAGCGAAAAAAATGCTTGTAAATTTTTTCGTTTTCCCAAAGAAGAAAGCGTTTTAAAAAAATGGCTCCAATTCATTAGGTAGATTTTTGTTAATTATAAAAAATTACAATTAATAATGTTACATTTAAGGCGAAAAGACCGACATCCCAGTGTGCACTCTCGCATTTGTGCTTGCCATTTGTTGATGGTAAGACGGAGAATGGACCAACAATATTTAACATCAAACATCAAAAAAGCAGGACACACGAATTCCTTAACAAATGCGGTTTTAAGTTCCATGTTAAAGAAATTTTGTCTACAAAAATACCAGAGCACCACTTTTAAGATGAGTTGTCCTTTAAGACACCGAGTACTTGGTGGTAAACGTAAAACAGTTCTCGAACCCTAGAACCGCAGTTTTACCGAAAACAATTGAGCACGATCACCAGCACCAGTAGTGCTTTAGATTTAAATCCTGTGTTTCTTCTACGCTGCACTAAGAAAAACATCGATATCTGCTTTTATTATGTGCTGCTGTACCATTTACCCTTTGTAAGTAATAGTATATAATTTGCATGAGGCCGTTAGATCCTTCTTCATTCTATTAACATTAAACTATTATATCATAATAAGTTATTTTATTGCAAGAAAATACAACGAAATAACAAATCTATACATAACCTCACTTTAAGTATGTTGCTGTTAAAAATGAATGAACTGACTAATTTTCTTATGTAATTAGTTAAAAGACATGCGGGTTATTCATACCACTTACCTTCACAAATAGAACAGCCAATTATAATATTTGTTACACAAAATTAAACTAATAAAGTAAAGACATAAATATGTAAACATAAGTGTATTTGGAACCAAGCTCTTTACCTACCCTAACCAAAATGGCGACCATGACGACAACACTTGCATGGTCAACTACTGTTACCTTTTCAACACCGTCTAATCCCGGAAGACGTTTTTGTTTCAAGCAGTGAATAGTATAAAAAACTGTTTTGTAGAATAACTAATAAACAAATTTGATAGGTACGTCATAAAAACAAAGAGGTTATAAATATAATGATGAACTGGAAACTTATGTTATTAGGTGCGCACTAGTAATATCTGTATCACTTTCCAATCATTACTGCATCTTTATCTAGTTTAAAAAGCGTTCTGCGCTAATGTCTTAAAGTTTTGATCGTTTTAACATGTTATCGTCTATAAATGTCGCAGCAGCGTGAATACGAGCTACTACATCTTTCGGGCTGTCAACAGGTTTTAAGCATACCTTTTGTTTTAAGAATGCCCGCAAGAAAAAAATTAAAAGATTTAGTTCTCGCCATCTCGGAGGCCTTAGTACGTCTTCACCATTGCCAAACCAAGAGTTTGATTTACCATAATAATGACAGAAGTTGACAGAAATAATTATAAATGTTTAACATCATCATTGCAACATTCACCAGTCATTTGTTTTAAACTGACTACGTTTTTAATGAAGCTTAGAGATTGAATTTTAGATCTTTGTTTTTTAACAATAACTCGGTAACCAAGAACAAAACGCCGTTTTTGACCATCCTGTATTATGTTAATAAAGTCATTGTGGGGGATTAAAAATTCTTTTTTGTTTAACAAATTTCACTGTAGTTAAATTGATATTATTTACTTTAACACTCATTCTTTTTGTAAAAAAAATCAAGAGTAATATAATATTTAATTAATTTGCTCGAAAAATAAAATAAACGTTTAAAACCTTATAGAAAGTGCGCGCAAAACCGATACGAGAAATATACCTCTCTATATCTGTTCTTCAAGACTGTCGTGCGTTCGCTGGCTTGGTTGAAAAAATTTTAATGAATTTCTCATTTACTCCAAAAGAGGAAAATGAAAATTACGTATAAGAACAAAAAAGTTTAGGTAAAAGTTATAGATAATATTTGGAAACCGTCGCAATTATAAGGTGTCAAAATACAATTCAATATTTATTTTGTCTTAAAAATTACTATAACAAAAATTCAGTTTTTTCCTTTACAAAAAATAAACAAAAAACAACATAACATTTCATTACATTATAATTCCACTAATTCCTGTTTCCTTCTTCAACCTTCCATCCCTCTCTTCTCTAAACTTTCAGTATTTTTCTTTTCCTCTCCTCCATCCCTTTCCTCCTCTCCAACACTTCCCTCATCCATTGTTTTCCTTCCCCTTTCTCTCCTAGTAGTACCTTCCATTCCTTTTCCTCATGTCTTATTTCCCTGCATCCCTCTTTTATATGTATTATATTTTCCCATTCATTCCCACACAACCTGCATAATCTCTCCTCATCACTCATCCAATATTTATTTTCCTTTTCGTCATTACCCATTCTGAACCTTGCAATCATTCTTATTTCATTCATTCCTTTTCCTTCTGTTATGTACCTTGGTGACTTGTCTGTCATTATTTTTATGTATTTCTCGTTATATTTTCCTTCTTTTATTTTTGCCCTTCTTTCCTGTCTCTGAGTATCTTTATCTCTTGCAATTATTTCCTCTTCTATCTTTCTCCCCCTCTCTCTTAATCTCTTTATCTCTTCTCTCGCGTATCCCACTCTTTCATAGTATTTTCTTCTTTCTTCTGCCCCATATTTTACCTTCTGTGCCTCGATCTCTTTCCAAACTTCATAAAGTATTTCATTTTCCTTCCTACTTCCCATTTTTCTTCATACCTTACTGCAATTCTTCCTGCTTGTATCCGTATTTTTTCTATTTCTAGCTCTTCTTCCACTATATACCCCGGTGTCTCTTTCTCTAGTATTTCTCCTGTATTTTGTCCAACTCTTGCCATTCCCTCCAACCCCAAATCTCCGCTCCATACAGTACCACACTTCTTACCAACTTTTCAAACATCCATCTCCTTTTCTCTATATCTTTACCAAATATCCTTTCCCTAACCCCCATACTTGTCTTACTATTCTATTTCCTTTCATTTTCATCTCTTTTATATGGTCTCCATCTTTGTTATCATATCTGATGTTGTAACCTAAGTATCTATACTTGTCTACTCTCTCTACCTCCTCCTCCCCCACCACCATTTCACCTCCTTTTGTCTTCCTTTTCTTTTTTAAATTCCATAATTTTTGTTTTCCCTGACATTTGCTGCTAGTTTTTATTTTCTAGGTATTTCTTCATAAATTTAACTACTCCCTCTCATCTCTTCTTCATTTCTCGCTATTGCCACAATGTCATCCGCATAAGCTAACACCCATATCTTTTTCCTTCCTACTACTATTCCTCCTACTTGATTTTTTTCCATTTCCTCCTCAAGAGCACTAATGAATATCGAGAATAAGATTGGCTTAGCGGACATCCCTGTTTTAGTCCTTTTTCCGTCCTAAATTCTCTACCTAGCTTCCTCCCTACTCTCGTTCTACACCTTGCTTCTTCGTATATTTCCTCTATATTTATATTTCTGTTTATTCCTACCTCCTCCATCCTTTTCCATAATTCCCCTCTTTCCACATTATCAAATGCCGCTTTAATGTCTAGAAATATTAACGAAAATGGATTAAATATTTATGTATAAACCAAAACTTTATAAATCCAAAAAATTATTAATTTGTAAGTAGGTATTATATATTTTTTTTTGACCTTACTATCAAGGGTATTAGTCACGAAATATTAAATTGTGCTATTTTTTATTAAATAGATCTTTTAATTTTGTTTAAGAATTGAAATATTATTTTATATAGTGCAACTTTCTCTGTTTTGAGTATATCGGGTAACCAAATTGGTAGGGAAATACCATTTTCTATTAACAATTCAAAAAGTTGATTAATTAACGGGTTGTATATTTGACAATTGAACAATATATGACAAAGGTTGCCAACTGCTCCACAGTCACAAAAGGGATTGTCTGTGATTCCAATTTTATGTAAATGAGAAGGAAATCTTTCATAATTTAGTTTTAGTCGACTAAGGGTTGATATAAAATACCGACTAAAGGTAGGATTTTTATTGTACCAATGATGAACTGGTATATGTGGATGAATTTCATAATAAAATGTTTTTGAACTTTTACCATATTCTTGCCATCTACGTTCCCACATAATACGACATTCATTCTTAATATACGAGAAAACATCCCCAAGCAAAAGTTTATTGTTATGTTCCCAGTTGTTAGTTTGATCTTTAGCTATATTGTCTGCTATAAGGTTACCTTTAATATTGCTATGAGATTTAACCCATAGAAGGCATATACTAATGTTTTGTCTAATGCTAATTTGAGAATTTACTACTATCTCGAAAGTTTTGATGCTTTTAAGCACCGATTGGGAATACAATTATTTAAAGTCCACTTAATTGCATACAGGATAGCCGCTTCCTCAGCTGAAAAGATACTTGATAAGGAGTTAAGCGTAAATGAGTACTTATAATCAATTAAAGGTATATATACTGCACTTACTAAAGATGGGATTTTGGAAACCATCAGTATATATAAATACAGTATTTACAGAAAATTCAGATTTTATTTCTTTAAAAAGCAGGTTAGCGTTTGTACATCGATAGTAATCCGGTATAATAATACGAGGTTTGATAAATAATGCTTCATATTGTAAGTTAAATATCGACCCTTTCGGATCTTGATCCAGTACACCTCTGTTAGATTTTTGACGAATATGTTGTAAATTTTAGTACACAGTTGGGGGTTTTTATATTTCTGTTTTAAGAAGAACTTACATGCTAAAAGGAGTCTTCTATTCCATAGTGGTGGTTCTAAACTTTCAACAAGACAGGCTTGATTAGGGGAGGACTTCATAACGCCTAATGCAATTTTGATTGCTTTAAATTGTACCCTATCTATTTTTTCAAGATGTGTATTACTTGCCGATCCATACAAGGTACAGCCATAATCTATAATGCTCCTTATGTAAGCTTTGTAAAAGAGAAGAGCAATTTCTTGGTTTGCACCCCAAGAGAACTTACACACTTGTTTAAGTAAATTGATACCTCTTTCCGGATTTATTGATAATATGTTCTCTCCATAGTAACTTTGAGTCTAAAACTATACCTAGATATTTAACACTTTGTGGCAAAGGGAATGTAGTTTTATCTAACATAATAGCACGTTGTATAGGTATTCTTTTACAAGTAAAAAACATCACAGCCGATTTTGTTGTCGAGATTGTAAACCCATTTTGAATGCACCACTTATTGAGTGCACTAGCTACACAGTTAAGTGAGACAATACTCTCTTGATAATCTAATTTGGTTGAGTATATAACAAAATCATCTGCATATTGGATACAAGTTGTATCTGATTTTATTAGTTTATGCAGATATGCGGTGTAGATATTAAATAGAAGGGGACTCATAACTGAACCCTGCTGTATCCTTTTGAAGTGTATCTAGGTCCAATAATTTTATTATTTGATCTTATTGAAACTTTCCTATTAATAAATAGATTTATTATAGTTGAGATAACTACAGCTGGTAGATTTAAAGCAAATATCTTTTGCTCAAAATAGATAAATTTACATTTTCATAAGCATTTGCAACATCTAAAAACAGAGCGCCTGTGCAGTGATTGTTAGTAAGTGCTAGTTGCAAATCTGTAACTAAGTGAACTGTCGCATCCAATGAACCAAATCCGGATTTAAAACCATATTGATTAAAGGGTAATATATTATTTTTAGTTATCCAATATTCTAACTTGAACTTTATCAACCTCTCAAAAGTTTTGGTTACACATGATGATAGTGATATCGGTCGGTAACTGCTAACTAATTTACGATCTTTACCAATTTTATGGATTAATATGACAAAGCTGTATTTGAACCATTGTGGAATACAAGAAGATGTCCACATATTGTTAAAAATACTTAACAACAAATTTTTCGCTAAGGGGCCTAAATGAGACAACATTGGATAACAAATGTTGTCTGGACCAGGAGACGTATTATATTTTTTTCTAATAGCGTTGTCTAATTCAGGAAGTGAAAACTTTTGTAACCAATATTCATTATGGTTTTGTGTGTCAGAATTAATTCGTAAATATTCATCAACATGTGGTGGTGCGAGGTTACTTAAGATTTCTTCAGCTAAGTTATCGCTAATGTTAGCATGTTTTGGTTGGCTTCTGTTAATGATATTAATTTGTTTCCAAATGCTGCCAATTGCAACATTCTTATTTAATTTATTACAATATTTGATCCATTGTTGCCTAGCTTTCATTTTAAACACCCGTTTACATTTGGCCATAATTTTCTTGACGTTAATAAAATTGACTTCATTTGTTTTTTTTTTTATATAAGGTAAAACGCTTACTTTTCTTTTATTAATGTATTCATCACATTCTTCATCCCACCAAAACAGCCTGCTTCCTTTTATTGGGTATAAATGGTTTATTAACTCTAATGGTTTTCGATGCAGTTTCATTAATACCTTTAACAAAGAGGGAAATTTTGTGTTCTAAATTGTAATTGATTGTATCAGGGTGGAAAATAATTTTTGATACTCGCACCAATTAGCTGATTTGATACACCATTTTCTTATAGGATAAATCATGTTTGAGTTCATTAATGCAACGGTGAATTTAATAATTACTGGAAAGTGATCAGAACCAAGTGTATCTTCATCTACATCCCAGGTTAAGTGGGTTGTTAAGTTTGGCGAAGCGAAACTAATGATTTTCAAGTTTTGTGGTGTGTTAATCTAGTAGGTAACCCGGTATTTAAGATGATTAAATCAGTGTTTGCAATAGCTTCAGCTAAGATGACACCTTCTTTGTTAGAATACGGAGAACCCCAGAGACCATGATGTGCATTAAAATCACCTCCAATTTGTATTGACATTAGAACTGGGTGCTCTATAAAGAGAGAGAAAATTATACCACACCTTGTTGATTAAAACTTTAGCGCCGCACAATTCAAGATCTCCAAAATTGTTTGTAAAACAGATTTCTTCAAATGAAAGTGTATTAAAATTTATTGTGGCAACCATTCTTTACCATCCTTTCTATCACGTCTTATAATATTATAACCAGTTAATTTCAAATTAATTTTAGGAGATAACCAAGTTTCTGCCTTAATGGCATGAAACAATATCTATATTTTGATCAGTAATGAATTTGCAAAAACTATGTTTGTTTGAGGAAATTGATCTAGCATTCCACTGTAATATTTTAATATCAGTTAATGTGATATTAGCCATGTTGCACTAATTAGTGAAAGAAATTTTGTTTAAATAATTAGAAATTTGTACTTTAATATCTTTTTCAATATCTGTTATATTAACAATGAAGGACGTTTGCTAAGAAAATTGATCTACTTAGATTGTTTGATAATGATTAAAAATAATTTTTAATTTAAGAACCGTAATAAAAACAATTAAAAATATGAAACAAAATATAATTTTTTATTTTAACAATTTTATGGAAAAAAATCCAAATAATTCAAAAAACTGCATGAGAGAAGTGTTTGTTAAACAACGTGTCCCACGTAAGGCGGCCATTGGACCTTTATGGAGATTAAATAAATTTGATATTTTGCAAATTTGTAGATTTACATAAAAACCTATGCTCTTTTAAATAAAAATATAATGGTCATTGTACAGGCTTCCGGGTATACAGTGTGTTTCAAAATTATTTGTAAAAATAATTTGAAAAAACTAATTTATTTTAAATGGAACACCCTGTATAATTTTTACGTCATATAATTCAAAAATTATTCTGCACCAATCTGTATTAGCATTCTCTATAGCTATCTCTTGTCAGTTTAGAACAAATTGAAATTAAACAAAAAGTGCAAAATGCATTTAATAAACTAGATGATGAGATATTATACGTCAAGAAACCACTACACGTGTTCAAAAGAGAATGTTAAAATGTTTAAAAGCTAATAGGGGGCATTATGAACACTTTTTAAAATTATTTTTTTATTTCCGTTTGTTTTAAGTAACATTCCTTTAGTTAGTATGTACCTTATTTTTCTTTGCTATCTTTAATACAATAATTCTATTATTTTGAAAGGTTGTTATTTAGTACATTTCCCGGTATGCTAATACAAAAAATATAAAATAAAATGAAAATATTATCATATAAACATTTAATACTTTAATTTTAATTTGCTCCT
Organism: Abscondita cerata; assembly: GCA_030710515.1. Taxonomy (NCBI): domain Eukaryota; kingdom Metazoa; phylum Arthropoda; class Insecta; order Coleoptera; family Lampyridae; genus Abscondita; species Abscondita cerata. The sequence continues at coordinate 10,593 of JALBCR010000591.1, read as the reverse complement.
AAACCTGACAAGGAGATAGCCTATAGAGAGTCCTAACGCAAATAGATGCAGAATAATTTTTTGAGTAAAATGACATAAAAATATACAGGGTGTTCTATTTAAAATAAACAAGTTTTGTATGTTTAAAGTAATATCATTTTTTTAAATAATTTTAAAACACCCTGTACAACAAACGATTTAAATGTGTATGTCTATTAAAAGTACAATTATTTTATTACCTACAAATTTGCAAAACATCAAATTGATTTAATTTCCATAAAAGTCTAATGGCCGCCTTACGTAGGACACGGTGTATAATTCTCGAATCAAAACGCGACAGTACATTCAATTAAAAAAACTAAATCTCTTGACATTCTATTTTGTGATCTATTTGGAACAGTTTCCCAAATATCCTGTAAAACATTATTTAATTTTATTGCATTTCAATCACATGAAACAGTCGGTTGAATCATTTGAATACGTGTAGTATTTGAATGCTGATATCATCAGAAGCAAAAGCTTTTCGCTCTAACAAATTGTAACGGTCACTGTGAGTTAGGCAACACCCAATGCAAGGAGTCGCGGTGTAAACGCGACATATTCGCGTATTTGCTCCTTAACGAAAATTTTTGGGGATTTACTTCCCAGAATTCAACTTCCGCGTTGTCCTAATTGGCCAATACATTTTCGGTTTCTTCAATTTCCGCCTGGTGACAACAACCATCACGTCGTGCTACATGAAATTAAATTTGCCTTCATCTGAGTGCTTAATCGTAATTCCGTCAAATTTTCTAGTGCTGGGGAAAGGATTGATTACTCGATTTTCCGAAGTTTATCTTAGGACGGATGCGTGTACTAATTGCTTCTAATGGTCGCTCGATTGCATTCAGATAAGGCAAGTTACTCCGGGATTAGAGTACTCCGGGATTAAAATTACTCGGCTGTAAAGGTTCTTTTGACCTAAACAAAACCAATTACCTGGCTGATTAAATTCATCGTGGGATCTCTTTCTACCTTTTTTGTCTTGGCGCTGCGTGTGTCGCATACTTGGGGTTCGCTGTTAAAATTGCTGAAGTACGGGACATCCTACCGAAATTAGGGGTCGCCGCAGCCGGCACCGACACCACATATCTGTATCTCCTCCTGTGTGTCAACATCGTAAACCTCTATCTACAACATAAGGTCAGATCTTTCTAGTTATACTTCTACGCTGAAAACAAACCATCTCCGGGACGTCACACTGCTACCGAAAACGTCTCAAGCGTAACACCTAAATAAGTACAACTTGTCTTGGCACCTTAAGTGCAGTTAAATATTTGGAACTCGAAACGTATTTGTTCACGTATTTATAATCTTTTTTCTGTTAATTCACTACAATATAATTAATTCACTTGTTGTGGCGCATATATTGGCCCAATCTATACACGAATGTGTACCGTAAAGGCGCGAACTTGCTTCATTCACCCACCATTGCCTGGGGATCTTTAGAGTAGAAGTGTACTACCACGGAAGAGCGCTCTTTTGGGGAAACACCTAAATCTCCGATACTTTTTTTGCTAAATATTGCAACTGCGAACACTAAATACACCTTCGTATTGTACGGGTGGGGTCACGTCGCCATCTTGTTAGATTATATAACGCCAGTGGCGTAACTCATAAATTAATAACTTGCTATTAATTATATATTGTTTCCTTCTTTTGTGTACGAATATATATAGGAATACGAACGAATACGCTTCGTAGAATTAACTTAAATTGTAAAGGGATATATATTTAAATTGTGCCCTGTTCCTTTTTTTTATGGTGTGTTATTAAATATAACGTTTTGTAGGTTACTTGTGTCTCTCTCTCTCTTTATTGTATTTATTGCTCCTTTAATTTGTTACGGTTGATTGTTGCGTCTGTTTCTTTAGTTCGGAAGCAGGTTTGTATCCACGCATTAGGACTATGGCGCCCTCGGTTTAATTCAAGACAGTTCTGAAGAAGCGGTGGATCCTTTTTCTCACCCACGCCCTACTCTTCGGCTGCCGGCAACACTTATCTTTCTTCAATTAACCGTAGCAAGAAATTGGCATCCCAACTTCGGGGCTCGATTTTCTTCTCGTTTCTTTCTTTTTGTGAAATCGGATTATCAGTCAAGGTTGCTCGAGTATTTTTCTTTACTTGTCGTTCGATTCTCTTTGGAAATTTTTATTTTCTCTCTCTCTCTAGTACTTAGTGCTATTGCTTGCTTTCCTTATTACTATCAGTTTGATCAGTAATAGGACATTTACTTAAAATTGTTTTATTATTCTAGGGTTAGTATTTTAATACTGTTTTCTCTTTCTTACTTGTTGTTGTGGGTTCGAGTTTATTCTTTTTTTGTATTGGAAGCTAGGAGATTTTATTTAAAATGCCGAAAGTGTGGAAATTCGAGGTCAATCGCCTTAAACAACACGAACTGCGATACGAGTTAGCTTCTAGGGGACTTAGTGCTGACGTTTCGGTGGAGGGTCTTCGGAAACTGGTCCGTAGTGCTCTTCAGCTGGAAGCGGAAAAATCTTTATCCGAAATTAAATACAGCATCAGTATGAAACCGATGTAACTGCGGTAAATGTCTCTTTAGGGGAGCTTCGTACGTTCGTTGATAATTTCACTGGTGACAGCACAACTTCGGAATTTCTTCGTTTTCTACTCTTTGGACTCATACTATTCGCAGGTGCAAGCTGATGGTTGCCACCTCGACAGAACAAGCTGCCAATAGGAATTCTCTTCTACTTTCTCTTACCGATCTTCATAACACTATTGATTCTATGATCAAGAAGCATCGGCATACTACTTTTGGGTTCAGTCAAGCTGTTACTTCTAGTCCTAAATTAACGGTTACTGAGGACGAAGGTGAACCTGACCAACTATCATCGGGTCTGATGTCGAACCAGAACCAACACCTGTTGCCTCTTGTAGTGCTTCCTACTTTTCTAAATCTGTTGCTACAGCGAAACTAAACTTAACTTTTTCTGGGGATGGTAAAACATCTCTTTCTGAATTTCTTACTCGCTTGGAGGAATTAAGCACGGCTAGGGGAATTTCTCTGACGCAATTGTTTCATGGTGCTCCAGAACTCTTAACTGGAAAAGCTCTTCTTCTCTTCAGGGCTCATCGACAATCGCTGTCTTCGTGGAAGGATGTGGTGCGTTTACTACAATCGGAGTTTCTTCCGGTGGATTACAACGATCGATTGCTGGACGAAATTAAGGCACGAACCATGGGTGCTCATGAGGGGTTTGGGATATACTTGGCTACTATGCAAAGCCTTTTCTCACGGTTGAGTGAACCATTATCGGAACCACAACAGATCCGAATAATCAGGCGCAATCTAACGCCATATTTCCAAACGGCCTTGGCTCTTCATGATGTCTCAACCATCTCGCATCTATTGTCGCTTGGGAAAAAGATTGAGCATAGTCAATTCTTAACCCAATCTTTCAAACCACCACCTACTAGACGCGTGACTTCTTTGCTGGAACCTAACCTAGCTTACGTCGCTTCCAGAAACTTCTTCTTTGAATACTTCTTCTTGTTCTTCGGTCTCTTCGACTATTCCTTCTAGGCCTCTCAACTCTTACAGGGGACCTGTACGTTGCTGGAATTGCGGGAATACGGGACATGTTTCTCCTCGTTGTCCAAACCCACAGAACCTTCATTGTTTTGGCTGTGGAAAGGCAGGTGTTACCAAGCCTAAGTGCTCCCAATGTTCGCCGCAGGGAAACGCACGTCAGAACCCTCGGACCGAGTCGTAGGTTCTACTTCTCTCTCAACCTCGGATTCTTCTTTTTACTGATCTAGACCACTCTCAACAATTGTTACTTAACTTTATTTTTGCTAGCGTTCGTTGGTGATGAACGACCTTTTCTTAACGTATCAGTGCTGGGCATACCTTTTAAAGCCTTACTGGATACAGGATCTTCTAGGACGATACTAGGAAGTATCGGTTGGCATTTGCTTCAGTCCCTTAAGGTGTCCTTAAAAAATCTACTTCGACTTTTTGTAACGTGGCTAATGGTGGACAATGTGCCATTTTGGGTGTTGTTTCTCTTCCGTATACTTTAGAGGGAAAACCAAGGTAATAGAAACCTTAGTGGTTCCTGAGATTTCTCAAGGGTTGATATTGGGAATCGACTTTTGAAGGCGATGGCCTTCGTACCAGATTTCAGCAAGGGTCATTGGTCCTTTGGTACTGATGCGGTTGGACATGCGGTTCATTCGAGTGCGCTGAACATCAAGACGACTTATCAAGGTCGCAACAGTCTTCGCTAGAGGCTGCTATCTCTGCCAGCTTTTCTTTACAGCCATCTGGTCTAGGGTGTACCCAGCTCGTTCAACACAGTATCCATACCAAGGCTGAGCCAATTAAACAACGGTACTATCCTCTATCACCAGTACTATCTCGGATTGTCAATGAAGAACTAGACAAGATGCTACAGTTAGGTGTAGTAGAGCCATCCACCAGTCCATGGTCCAGTCCTGTGGTCTTGGTTAGGAAGAAAGACAACTCCTATCGGTTTTGCATTGACTATCGGAAGCTAAATCAGGTCACGGAACGCAACGCTTATCCTCTGCCGTATATCACTTCTATCTTGGATCGCTTACGGGATGCTAGATTTCTCTCGAGTTTGGACATTCGTTCTGCTTATTGGCAAATTCCTTTAACTCCGGAATCCAAACCGCTTACTGCCTTCACTGTTCCTCATCGTGGATTGTTCCAATTTACTAGAATGCCGTTCGGTCTGCATAATTCGCCTGCAACCTTTCAGCGGCTGATCGACCAAATTATCGGTGCAGAGCTGGAACCGTTTTGCTTCGCCTACCTGGACGATATTGTTATCGCGACACCAACTTTCGACGAACATCTTCGAGTACTGGAAAAAGTTCTGAAACGATTATTTGCTGCCGGTTTGACATTAAATCAGGAAAATGCCATTTCTGTCGTTCGGAGTTGAAATACTTGGGCTACGTTGTGAATAAAAATGGGTTGGCTGGTGGATCCAGAAAAGGTGACTGCCATACTTAACCATTCCTATACCGACCACGGTCACCGAAGTGCGACGCGTGATTGGCATGGCTAGCTGGTATCGCCGTTTCATACCGAACTTCGCTTCTCTTACTTCTCCTTTATCTGCTCTTACTCGAAAAATGCTTTGTTTGTGTGGACACCGGAATGTCAATCTGCTTTCGTTTCTCTTAAAGAACACTTAGTTTCTGCTCCTATCCTGACTTGTCCCTAATTTTTCCTCTGCCATTTGTTGTTCAAACTGACGCTTCGGACTTTGGAGTGGGTGCGGTCCTTAGTCAGGAATCGCCTGAGGGGAAAAGGTTATCAGTTACATCAGTCGCTCCTTAACTAAAGCGGAGAGGCGCTATAGTACTACGGAAAAAGAATGTATTGCAGTTTTATTCGCCATTCTTAAGTTCAGACCGTATATTGAGGGCTCTCACTTCACCATCATTACTGACCATCACTCGCTGGTATGGCTTAACCGTTTGCAGAGTCCGTCTGGTCGTCTTGCTCGTTGGTCCTTACAACTCCAAGAGTATGACTTCACCATCAGACATAGGAAAGGCAAAGACCACGTTGTGCCAGATGCGTTATCTCGTGCTGTTCCTGCTGTTGGTGATGAAGCTGAAACCACCTCTCCTCATCTTGATTCCTTAGCTGTTCCTTCTTCTCTTGGTCTTGACTTACCTACTACAAATAAATGGTATAATAACTTACTGAATCGTGTACTCACAACACCTCACAAGTTGCCTCATTGGTCTGTCGATAATAACATCTTATATCGCAGAGTGACTAGTTCTTTTACCACTTCTATGGTGGATCCGAATGATGAATGGAAGTTAGTCGTTCCGGCTGAACAAAGGAGACGCATCATTCAGGAGAACCATGATCCTCCAGTTGTTGGCCATGGTGGAGTAACTAAGACAACCGCAAGAATTCTGCAACATTATTACTGGCCTCGATTACGTGCAGACGTGGCTCGCTATATCCGCCGTTGTTCTACTTGCTCTTCCAATAAGGTATCTCAAGCAGCTCCTCCTGGAATGTTTGCTCCTCGTGCTCGTCCTACGGGACCGTGGCAAACTTTATGTTGCGATATTGTTGGGCCGCTTCCTCGTTCTTCCTAAAGGCAATTGTTACGTGTTTGTGGTTGCCGATTGTTTCTCTAAATTTGCCCTTTTCTTTGCTATGCGTGTTGCTACTGCTGCTGCGGTTACTAAAATCCTGGAAGAACAGGTGTTTTTACTATTTGGAGTGCCGCAGTACCTTATTTCTGACAACGGAGTACAGTTCCGCAGTCGTGAATTCACTCAAATGTGTGAGAACTATCATTGCACCATCCTATATACTGCCAAATACCATCCGCAAGCAAATCCGGCTGAACGGATAAATCGCGTTCTTAAGACCATGATAGCGTCTTATGTTAAGGACAACCAGCGGAAATGGGATGTGAAGCTCCCTCATTGGATGTTGCAGTTCGTTCGGCGAAACACGAAGTGACTGGATGTACCCCGTACTTTGCTCTATTTGGTCGTGAACATGTCATCTCTGGCAATCTCTTCAATAAATCACGTCTTGAACCAACTGACTCAGAACCTGATCATAGTGTGTCTACTCGACGTTACGCGGCTATCCAGGAATATATACTTCAACGCCTTCGGAAAGCCTATGAAACTACACGAAATAGGTATAACTTACGCCGCCGACATGTCAAGTATAACGTGGGTGATCTGGTGTGGCGTCGTAACTCCCAACTATCCGACGCTTCGAAGCATTTCAATGCGAAACTCGCACCTAAATTCTTAGGCCCGTTCACGGTGAAAACTGTCGTGTCTCCCTGGACGTATGAACTAGCTGATTGTTTAGGAAAGTCACTAGGTACGTGGCACGTGAAAGACCTTAAGCAGCAACCTCTCCGAATTCGGAAGAGGCTAATGCTGAACTTGCTGTGCTGGAGCCTAATTGTTTAGATTACTCTTTACTTTATCCTAGACGGAAAAAGCGTCGTAAACTTGCTTGTACTGCCAGCTAGAAGACACGGTTCATGACTGGATTTCTACTTGGACACGACTTATTTTACTTGACTATTTACTTTTGCTGATTTTATCATATCTGTATTATTTTTTCCACGGGTTCCTAACGAATTGGCTCGGACTATCTTCTTTCTAGTAAGGAGAAGTTCGTATTTTCCTCTTATATTGTTGCTGAATAAATTTCTTTTATTTCTGCCTTACTGTAGGTTGGTTATTAATGAGATTATCGATGGTTTCTGGCTCTATTAGCTACACGACATTATGATCGATTTCACATCGAAATCTCTGATTTATTTGGTGCTCTCCCGTATATCTTTATTTTCTTTCTGCGAGAACTGTATATACGTAGATACAGGTTCTTTTGTTTTTGGTTTGAGAAGCTTTTTTTTTTGGGGATGCCTGTTGACTTGAGTTCAAGTTGAGCGTGCTCCTGCTCTTGTTGACAATGCATCAAGATTGTTGGGTTTTCTTTTTCTTTTTCTGGGAGATACCAAACCGCTTCGGCGAGCTTAATGATATACCGACTCAGTTCTGATTGAGTTAGCTCATAGTTATATTTAATATTTTTTCCTGGAACCATAATGGTTCCACATTCGTTAAAATTCCATGTGATATGGGTAGGTTGGTTGGGCACGTAGGGATTCGGACCTTCTCAGGTAAATAATACCAAAATTTGACCTTGAATTGGATTTCGAGCTTCGAGACTTAGTTTCATGAGTTCACGTAGTTGTGGGAGTACCGTGATTTCCCGATCCCGTGACGGATTGAACGCCCTCTCCTATATGGCTCGTTGGTGTACGTCTTCGCCAGTTTGGCAATCCTTTCTCAAACCGAATTCAGACACCTGAATGTGTCTTGTCTTGTGTGAACGTCGTTTTTGTTGCTCTCTGTCCTCTCGAGGAGGGATAGAGTATTTCCCTTTTCCTTGTCTTGCGCTATCATCTGTTCCTTCTTTCTTTCTTGCGTAAGGGAGTAAAGCCGTTCGCCTTAACCTCCGTCAATGGATCACTGGCCGTAGCCACTGCAGAACCTCAAACTGTTGACTTGTTCCAGTCTTTTACTTTTGGAAATTTTTGGGCAAAATTTTGGGATCCTTCCTTTCATTCTTCCATTATGCTATAGGGTTGGGGGTTTATCCTCGGTTTTCAGAGTCGCACTCTTTAACTGCATATCCATTAGTCTTGTGGTGTCGGGAGTATCGGCCCAAGACTAAATCCTTTCCTGGGTGGGAGGACTTTATTTTGGGAAGGCTCAGTACTAAGGGTCGTGAATGGCGAGGGGTGGATTTTCACCCCCTGGGGCGCCAATGACGCGAGTTTCCATCCTTCGCGAGGGTCTTGGTGGGAGTGATGCCTGGTGCCACCCATTCGACATGCACGCCGCTAGGGAAATGCCCGATCTTAATAATTTCCTAGGGTTTATCCTAACCTCTTGGTATTGGGGTTTCAGCCTTATCCTTATTCCTATCTTACCTTAAACCTTTCCTAGGGTACCTTATTTTGGGGTAATTCAGGGTGGTATTGTTTTAATTTGGGTTGGGGTTTCATTGGTTTTTAGGGCTCTGTCCTGGACGCTTGTCAAACTTCAAACTTTACTATAATAATATTTTCTGTTGACTGGGTTTAGTAAGGTTGGTTGAGATACTGTTGGATGACCCACGTTTTCTTTACCTTGCTTCTCGGAAATCGCTAATTGCGAGTTTTTGTGGGCGTTCAATCTCTTGGTGTTATCCTTTTCTTTTTCTTGGTCGTTGCTTGACTTTGTTGCTGGATACACCAAACGCTTCATGCGAGTTTTGAACAGATTTCATCAGATCAGCTACTCTTAGTTCAACAAACCGTCTCTCTTAGGGGTTGGGTTTCATTAGGTTTTATATGTGTGGTGGTATCTTTGGTTATATGTCGCTCATGTTGGAGATTCCTTTTTTTTCTGAACACCTACGGATGTTAATTTTCTGGATTATGTATGGTGCAGCGGATTATGTTTATCCTTCTGCGCGGGGCTTGAAGTTTTGTGTGGGGAAATTTGTAACGGTCACTGTGAGTTAGGCAACACCCAATGCAAGGTCGCGGTGTAAACCGCGACATATTCGCGTATTTGCTCCTTAACGAAAATTTTGGGGATTTAATTCCCAGAATTCAACTTCCGCGTTGTCCTAATTGGCCAATACATTTTCGGTTTCTTCAATTTCCGCCTGGTGACAACAACCATCACGCCGTGCTACATGAAATTAAAATTTGCCTTCATCTGAGTGCTTAATCGTAATTCCGTCAAATTTTCTGGTGCTGGGGAAAGGATTGATTACTCGATTTTCGAAGTTTATCTTAGGACGGATGCGTGTACTAATTGCTTCTAATGGTCGCTCGATTGCATTCAGATAAGGCGAGTTACTCCGGGATTAGAGTACTCCGGGATTAAAATTACTCGGCTGTAAGGTTCTTTTGACCTAAACAAAACCAATTACCTGGCTGATTAAATTCATCGTGGGATCTCTTTCTACCTTTTTTTTGTCTTGGCGCTGCGTGTGTCGCATACTTGGGGTTCGCTGTTAAAATTGCTGAAGTACGGGACATCCTACCGAAATTAGGGGTCGCCGCAGCCGGCATCGACACCGCATATCTGTATCTCCTCCTGTGTGTCAACATCGTAAACCTCTATCTACAACATAAGGTCAGATCTTTCTAGTTATACTACTACGCTGAAAACAAACCATCTCCGGGACGTCACACTGCTACCGAAAACGTCTCAAGCGTAACACCTAAATAAGTACAACTTGTCTTGGCACCTTAAGTGCAGTTAAATATTTGGAACTCGAAACGTATTTGTTCACGTATTTATAATCTTTTTCTGTTAATTCACTACAATATAATTAATTCAACTTGTTGTGGCGCATATATTGGCCCAATCTATACACGAATGTGTACCGTAAAGGCGCGAACTTGCTTCATTCACCCACCATTGCTGGGGATCTTTAGAGTAGAAGTGTACTACGGACGCTCTTTCGGGGAAACACCTAAATCTCCGATACTTTTTTTGCTAAATATTGCAACTGCAGAACACTAAATACACCTTCGTATTGTACGGGTGGGGGTCACGTCGCCATCTTGTTAGATTATATAACGCCAGTGGCGTAACTCATAAATTAATAACTTGCTATTAATTATATCATTGTTTCCTTCTTTTGTGTACGAATATATATAGGAATACGAACGAATACGCTTCGTAGAATTAACTTAAATTGTAAAGGGATATATATTTAAATTGTGCCCTGTTCCTTTTTTTTATGGTGTGTTATTAAATATAACGTTTTGTAGGTTACTTGTGTCTCTCTCTCTTTATTGTATTTATTGCTCCTTTTAATTTGTTACGGTTGATTGTTGCGTCTGTTTCTTTAGTTCGGAAGCAGGTTTGTATCCACGCATTAGGACTATGGCGCCCTCGGTTTAATTCAAGACAGTTCTGAAGAAGCGGTGGATCCTTTTTCTCACCCACGCCCTACTCTTCGGCTGCCGGCAACACTTATCTTTCTTCAATTAACCGTAGCAA
>JALBCR010000590.1:0-89925 GCA_030710515.1 Abscondita cerata | reverse complement strand
AAACAAATATGATTTATTTATGTGGACACACCTAGAACGGTTTGGAAATTGTGGAAGTGGTAAGGTGAACTGATCGACGAAATAGGACAAGAAATATTCCAGGAAGTAATTAGGAGAATTTAAAAATCTAAATTCTTCTCAATCTCAGTCGATGGTACAGTTGACGCTGGCCATGTAGATCAGCTTACGATAGTATTTAGGTATTTAGAAGATAATTTACCCAGAAAACGATTCTGGAAGTTTCTTCCAAATTAAGGACACAGCACGTGATATGTATAAAAGCATAATTAATTTCTTACAAGAGAATAATTTGTAGATCCAGGACAGCAGTCTTATGATAACGCTTCTACTATGCTTTGTAAGTTTAATAGGTTACAAGCTCTGATAGCTCAAGATAATAAATTAGCGATATGGGGTTTCGTGTTTTGGTCATTCAAAATTTAGCAGACGCAGTATTAATACTGGCTTCTATACACTAATATAATGACAAAAGCCGTTACCTTTAAAACAACATTAAATATTAGATGACTAGGTACTATTTGCCAATAATAAAAATTGTTGAGTTTGCCGTTAAATATTAAGTATGATTTTTGTATTGGCATTGTTATAGGTTCCATTCTAGCATTTATATGGTGATTTGCCATTACAATTTTTGCAATTGCAAATATTTAAACATTTAGGAGTGCGTTTAAATGAAATGCATTGGCATTTTGTGCCATCAATTCGCCAGCAAAGCCAACAAACAAGTATGTAACGAACGTCTGAAGATGGCGTTGACTAGTATAAACACAAGTAAATTTGTGTGAAGTCAACTTCCCTACTTCGCAAGAATGACATTGCTCCTACTATTTTCCCACCGTTCTCTCCGCTACAACTTTGAAAAACAACGGTATAAATTTAACGTCCCTGTGCCAAAAAGATACTTACTTACTCGTTCTCAGTTCCGCTCACAGAACACCTTTATTTATATGTTAATTTTCTTGAGTATCCTAGAAACAATCACTCGTTAAATTGCTTCTTGCACTTTATTTACCTGATACTATTACTTCTCTCTGTTACTTGGTAGTCCGGGGCAAGTAATTTAATTTGTTTCCTTCAAGACAATTCCATACGACAGATTCTTTGGTTTTCTAAACCGCAAAAGCTGTTAAGTAATTAAATTTGTTTTGCAGCATTTGCCCTTGTTTATTTTCTAATCGGTGAAGCTGTCAAGTAATTAAATTTGTTTCGCAGCAATTGCCGTTACAGTTTAAAATAAAGCAATTGCTGGACCAATTAACCCTGGATTATTTCTTGCTCAACTGAAGCTAACCGAGGTAAAGAAAGGATATAAATTCTGTGTCATACTTAGAACTATTTAGAAAACTTCAAATTAAAAGAAGTTTGGGTCTTCACAAGTGTTTGCTAGGAGATCTATGAAATGAGGTAGTACACAATTCGATGGTGATAAGTAATTATACAAGATGGTGATTTAAGCGGCGAGTACGCGGATTAGAAGCAGTTTTGGCAGATGTACTAGTTGGAACTTCTAGAGCGGTATCTTCAGAGATGAAGAAAAATACTAAAAAGGGCTTAACACACTTCTGTCTTCTTGACTACTGGAACGGAACACCAAAATGAACTAACTGTATACGAAATTTAGAACGAATCTCAAAACAGAACTGTCCGTAAGCATGTAAGCAGGGGGAACTACGCGCATACAAAAGTTGAAAAAGCGCTATGGCATATTAAGCGTTACAACAATTTTGTGTATAATGAACATTGAAGAAGTTTTTCAAACGCTTTTATGTTAAAGAAATTAATTTGAACTAAGAACTTTTGCATAAGGGATTTAAGAAGAAATCAAATTTCAGTTACTTTACGAAAAGGTAAATATACCAATGTTTATAATTTTATTTTTGCTAGTCATATACTTACTTTAAACAACATCATTAGTTTTTGGTTTAATTGTACAAATCTTTAATAAAAAGTTGGTTAGTTCCTTGTCTGAAAAATTCCTATAGACTCAGTTCACACAGGTACACACTTCCTACAAAAGTTATCGGGAATTCTGTACATTTTGTAGACTCCTTGAAAACAAATTTAACCCACCTAGACAGTTTTTTTAGATTTGCTTGCAGAAATAAATTTATTTAGTTTTGTAAACATACTTGGCTATTAGTGAATAATTTATTGTGACAATGTAATATTTAAAATTACAATATGGTACAAGACAGTATTCAAGGAAATGGCGCAAAATTGCAAACAAACTACTACTTTTCATATAATAAGACAATGAAAGAATTTAAAACGTAAGGACCGCCATTCATGTGTTTGTTGTAATCCAACTAAGTCATCACTTAAAACTTTATGAAGGCCTACATCAAGTCATACAACGCGGATCAAAAATAATTCAAAACAAGAAATCTCACAACTGAAGTTTCAATGGATGGGGTTAAATCACCGTACGTTGAAGACAACGTAAAAAAACAAAAAATTGCACACTCTACTAGATGTAACGTAAACAACAAAAGAATCATTAGCAAAACCACCACACAAAACAATCCAATCAGGAAAATGAATACATTTCCCACAAAACGGTGTTGACAGAACTTGCAAGGTGAGTGTACGTTAAGCATCCGCAAAAAAATTCAACAATCCGAAAGCGTAGAGCAAGAAATACGGAATTGTTTTGAAAAATGTAGACTTTCATGACCGTGACGTTTCGTTCAGAGACTTCAACCGAGTTTTACGACTACGCTACTGAAGATGCTTGCCGCAGCAGTAAACAAAACGTTTGGGAGAAGAAGAGTAAGTTCCAACATACCACGGTTCAATAGCAAGAAAAATCATAGTACAAGTACATAATGGTGTTGTTACAGTTTTGAGGTATTTGCGATTGAATTTTAACACCCAACAAAAATGTCATCTACTAATGATTAATATAATTTTTTTTACAAAATTTTTTGACGAGGTTATATTTGGAAATGTTGAATAACAACTAGTTAAAAATTTTGTTTGATAAGAACTCATAATTTTTTTACGCTGTTGCTGCTGCATGTTACACAAAACCATTGATTTCATACAGTATGATTTTATTGTAAATATCTTGTAGATTGGTTTTATTTGTTTATAGAGGTTCTATTTATGCGTACTGTTTTGAACTTCACTCCCGAGATAATTTAATTTTAAAAATTAAATAATTCAATTTCAATAACTCCTCATTGTATTATAACTAAGCATTTTAGTTATAAACAGTATCATTAATTAGCAAAAAAATATATATAAAAAACAGGCATATTTCTTACTATGTAAATCTGTATGACCTGTGATAAAAAATTCACAAGTTTTTACTTAGTTTTTAGTAAAACTTACAGATACTAAAGTTATAAACAAAATGTAAATATAATATAAATCGACATCTTAAATTTTCAAGATTTATGTAAAAAAGTAATGTCATCCGTTATGTATTCAGTTCTTATTTTCTACTTTAGTAAACACCTGCACATTTTACAATAATATCCTATTTTATGACAAGCGTCAAACTTTCTAAAAGCTTTTTTTTAGATATATTAATTTGAAAGTATAATATTTTTTCAGCGAATAATGTTGCTGCTTTGTGTTTTAAAATATATGGCAAAATATATATTGGAAATTAAAATATTTCTTAGGGTGAAAATCGGGACAAGTTTTCTAAATTATTTTTATATTAGACACGTTTTTTGAGTTCAGTACACAGCAAAAATAATTTCGTAGTGAATTTCAAAGTAAAACAGATTTTCACTGAAAACTAAAGCGCACATACTGACTTTATAACTACAGATTAAGACATTTTTTTCACGTGACCGTTATAGCCAACATAATAACTCCAAAATCTTTTCTAATAATAGAAAGCGAAAATTGCACTTTTGGGATGGAATGTTTAGTCTGTAACACTTGTTACTTATGTGCTTTGCATAAACTGCTAAAATTCTTCAGTTTGCAAACTGATTCGTATTTTTTCAATAAACTGCTAAAAATCTGCCACTAAAAACATTATCATAACTGAAGATTCTATTTATGTAGAGAATAATGAGAATATTGACATTGATAATATTCCAGTACAAATACTAATTTGGTCAGAGTACTCAATAAATACAAAGTGTACACTATGTTCCCAAGAAAAGATCATTCATTTGGATAGATTGAACTCCTGTAATGAGCATAATAGAGCATAAAAAAAAATTTTTACAGGTTACAAAAAAAAAACTAAAAGCAGTAAGTCTCTGTAAACGTTGCCAGGGTTGTCATCTAGATCCCAAAAATATATTGACCATCGTTACAAAATAAAACAAAATGGTGTATACCAAATAGGTACTAAAAGGGGTATTTTTAACCGATGTTTTCGATGGATGAAATAATCCCAAACACATAACTTAATTGGAAAGACTTCAATGTTCCATCAGAAAGTATTAAAACTTTAAGGGAACTAGTGTCAAATTCGTCAAAGTTTGGCGGGCAAAGTTTTAAAAAATGTGCTTGTCGACCCAACAAAAATCAGTGCAACACAAAGAAGTGCTTTTGTGTTTTAAAGCATTCCACAAATACAGTAACAGGTGCCATTTAGTGGTCTTGCTGATACGCACTCCATAAAGAAAAAAATGAGAGGTAAATTAAATGAGCATATCTAACTACATTTTCTAAACTGTCTCATTTTTTTTTTCTTTATTTGAGTGTACCTATAAAAATATACAGGAGTAACAAAATAAGTGTAAAATTTCAGGAGGTAATTCCCCCATCGACAAATGGATAGAGTTTTCATGTGATGAAACCTCATTAGAACATCTCTTGTTAAGATACAGCCCCTTAAAGGAGGTACATACAATATGTTTTACAATTTTTTTACAAACACTAAAAAGTTAGAAAAATAGAAATTAAAGTAAAATTTTCTACTATCAAAAAACACTTAGCCAATAATTTATTTGGTTTACCCCATGGTTGTAAGGGGCGGAAAACGCAACCCCTTAAATTTATTTTTCAATGTAATTTTTGTCTTAATATTTGTTTTTTATTTAAAAAATTTATTTTCAATAGCTTCTTTCAGTCTAAACAAAAATGTCTCTTAAATTGTTTGCCCAAAATTAACTAGTTCGTAGCAAAAAATATTTTACGAACAACTACAGAGATACATTTGCATAAAACCAAAATGCAAAACTAATTTATCTAGCAGGCCGTTATTAGTGACAGTGACAATTGAATTGGTATCACGCTGTCAGTTGGTAAATTTCTAAAATTTTGATAGTAGAAAATGTCACCTTTAATGTTGATTTTCTAACTTCTTTGAGTGCGTTTTGAAAAAATATGTAGAACAAATTTTATGTACCCTCTTCAAGGACCTGTATCTTGACAAGGGATGCTCCAATAAAGTTTCTTCATACATGTAACAAAATAAGTGTAAAACATTTTAGGGGTGATTGCTCATCAAAAAGAGATAGAGTCTTTTAGTTACTACCTGCATTAAAATATAGTTAAAGATGAATAAACAAACATACATACATTACACATGCGTCTAAACGTCGGCGCATTGAGCCACGTTGCATTATGTCTGCACTGATTTTTAAAAAGGTATATCACAAATCTCATGACTAATCAGTGGTTCTTTTACATTGTTTCTAGATTATTTTTCGCAGACATGACACTTTTTGATAAACGTTTCTATGTTTTTACTCATGTTTGGCCAGTACAATAATTGTCTAGCCCTATGTTTTGTTTTATTAATTCCTAAATGAGATTAATGCAAAATGTTTAACATTTCATTTGTGAGAGTTTCTGGTACAATTACCCTTTCACACAAAAATAGCACACAATTTTTCGTTATCAGGCCAACCATCCTTATAGTATGACTTTAATTTATACAAAGTTGCATCTTTGTCTGTATGAAGTTTAAACTCTTCAATTTTATTTCTACTCATAGCTAATTCTGTGTTAACCGAATGAATTACTTCTTGATAAGTGTCATCCTGTATAACGGAATCCTTATTATATGATCTTGATAATAAGTCAGCTAGTATATTTCGTTTACCAGGTAAGTAATTTACAATTATATTATACTTCAGCAATTTCAACTTCATTCTTTGTAATCGCATTGAGATTTTATGAATGTCTTTCTGTACTATTGTTACTAGAGGTTTATGATCCGTAAAAACAGTTACCTTCCTACCATACAAAAAATGGTGAAATTTCTCTAAAGAAAAGCAAATTGACAATAACTCCTTCTCTATCTGAGCGTACCTAACTTCTGTTTCTGTTAATGCTCTAGAGGCGAAGGCAATTGGGCTCTTCTGTTGTAACATGCATGCACCTAGACCTGTTTGTCAAGCATCTACATACAACTCTACAGGTTTATCATTACTAAAAATTTTAAGGGTATGAGTTTTACTTATTTTATCCTTCAACTCTGACTTTTGAATGCAGCGATGACCAGTACCAAAGTACATCATTTTTAACAGTTTTCTTAAGATTCCAGTTGTTTTAGTTATATTTGAAATAAATTTACTTAAGTAATTGCATAAACCTAAAAATTTCATCAATTCTTTTTATTCTGGGGTTCTTCTAATTCTAGAATTGCTTGAACATGCTTTGGATCTACTTCTATTCCCTTTTCCGAAAATATCCTACCTAAATATTTTACTCTCTTAATTTTATACTGCATTAAATTTAATACCTTCTTTTCGAGCCTATTTATTACTGTCTTTAACAGTTCATCATGCTCTTTTTCATTATTTCCCGCTACTATTATATCATCAAAATATATTGCCACTGGTAAATCACCAAACACTTTTGTATTAAATCTTTGAAAAACTTCCGGACTAATTGTTAATCCAAAAGAAAGTCTACAGTACTTATATTTACCAAACGGTGTTATAAATGTAGATAAATGACTAGTGTTTTTATCTAAACTTATTTGTAGAAACCCATCTTTCATGTCTAGTACCGTAAAGATTGATTTGCCCGATAAAACTTTAACTCAATTTCCTCAGCAGTAGGAATTGGGAAGTGATCACTTTTCAAATTGCTATTTAAATGTTTAGGGTCAAGACACATTCTTAGTTCACCTGTTTTTTTTCTACCAAAACAGTATTATTAACCCAATCTGTTGGTTCATTAACTTGTTCAATTATTTTATTTTTAACCATTTTATCTAACATACTTTTAAAAGATTCTCTTATTTTTTCTGGTATCCTTTTACTGAGCTTATTCTAGGTTCCGCATTATCTTTGAATTCTAACTTATATCTATCTTTAAACAGTTCTATACCTTGAAATACATCTCCGTTTTTATTTATGAATTTCTCTTTTCAATTCTCCAACTTCTAAACGACTATCAGTACTAATAGTTTCAACTTTTTTAATTAATCCTAATTGCATACATGCATTAAGGCCTAAAAGTGTTTGCGCTTGTTTTACATCAGCTACAATAAATTTTATTTTATATTTTTGTTTCTTACCCAACAATCTAATATTATTGATCCTTCAACTTTAATTGTATTACCACCATAGGCTGTAATTTTAAAATTGTTATTAACCGCATCTAACTTATGGTTACTACCTAATTTATTGAACAGACATGCAGGCATTACATTACATTGTGCCCCAGAATATAACTTACAATTAATACAATTACCTTCGATTTCAATTTCTTCATACCATTGTGTGTTGATTTTGATATTTCACAGTTGTCAACAAACAAGCAATCGATATAAACTCTTCTTCATTTTTTGTAATACTTCATTCACTCTTCTTCTGGCATATCTTTCAGTAACTCTTCTTGATCCTTCTTATTATTCTTCTTATAACAGCCCACTTCAAAGTGATTGATCCCTTTGCAGTAATTGCACGTTTTCCCATATGCTACACATTGGTTTTGGCTATGTCGGCATCCACATTTCTTGACAAATAATCGCTGCTTTTGTGATTCGGCTTGATGTCATTTTATTAATTTTTGGTTACTGTTTCAACTTCTAATTGACTTTCCGATGCCCTGCTCATCTCCATTACTTGCTTTTTGCTTAGTTCACATGAATGATATATTTGAATTGCTTTTTCCAAAGACAATTCGACTTCTCTTAAAAGTCTTTCCTTAATCTCTGATTGAGTTATTCCGATTACTAACCTATCTCTTGGCATGTTATCTTCTTCTTCGAATTCACAACTTTTGTAAATTCTTTATTTCAGTTACCTACTGATCAATGGTTTGCCCTGGTATCTGAACGCAGCTATGAAATTTATAATGCTCAAACACAACATTTTTTCTTTGGTTCACAATAGTTGTGAAATATTCAACCACCGTTCTGAAATTCTATTCCTCACCTTTCTTAAATTTAAATGAATTAAAAATTTTCAGCCCTCAACACCAATTAAATTTAACAAGATGGCAATCTTAATTTTGTCCTCTGTTTTACTTTTCCCAATTGCAACAAGGAAATATTCGAATTTTTGGTTCCATTTTCTCCAATTATCACTTAGATTCACTGTAGTTTCAAGCGCTGATGGTGTACGGTACTCCATTTCTTAAATTTTTGTTGAACCACTTTGCTTACGCCACGTTTTATTATGTATTATTACGTCGACTTTCAGTTTTATTACTATACTTCTGTATTTTTCTTCTGACACCATGTGTTGTACTCAATGTACTCTTATTTTATTATTATGATTTATTAATGAAACTTATTATTACATTATGAATAGTATTACTACATTAGGTTTTTGTGCGCCAGTGTCGCTGTTGTTTATGCCGTGTCTTCCGCTACCTAACATAGATAAAACGAAATTATCAGCAATTTTCATTTCAAGCGCAATTAATTATTTCCCTTCAATTGAAGAAAATTTATCTTGAATGATTGTGGGTTGATTTTCGTGGTTTTGTAAAAATTGTAATAAAATCAATTTTACTTGTTCTCTTAATTTTTGGAAATTTCTTTTTCGCGAACTTGATCTTGACTCTTTATGTTTAAGATCGCCGCTTTGTTTCCATTCTATTCAGACAAATTAAAACCGAGATGAATACATTCTTAAACTTTTTTCATCACAAAATTACATATAAACTATATAAATTAAATATGAAATTTTAAATACATTTTTTATTTTATAATACATATTAGAACATTATGATATAAATAAAACTTAATTTTTGAATTAGTTTCTTAACTTACTTGCCTATTTTCTTCAATATCAATTCCGTATAATTAGCAACACAGTCTCAAACTCCAAAAGAAACTGAACTGAACACTAAAAGATCGTATAAGTTTCCAAAGTTTGCAACTAGAACTAGTCAATTAAGAAATAATCCACCAAACCACGATGAGTAAATGCTGTAAAAAACTTTTTGATCTCCTCGATTGTAAACATAGTAACTATGAATTCTGGACGTTAGTGGTATTTGAAATTGTACACATCAAGAGTACCTACTCAAAATTTATTAAGTTATAAAAACTATTAAGAAGAAAATTTTGACTATAATAGTAAACAGTATATACAAAAGCACCTTTTTACATAGTTTCTATTGTCAAAAAGTGTAGAATTATTAGTAAAATCGGTTTCATTTGATTTTAATGGCGCCATCTCTTAGTCGTCGTTTTTTAACCTAATTTAAAAGTTGACAATTGTATTTCAATTTTTTGTTTAAACTCAACCGTAAATAACATCACAATAATAGTTTATTAATTATATAAAAGCTAAAATGTCTGATAGCGATGATTCCCTCAATGTCTACCAGTGGCGGCTCGTGGTCAATCATACTGGAAGGTCAAAAAATAATTTAAAAAATAGACATACTTAAAAAAATATAAATCTGCAATTTTGTTCAAAATATAGCGATTTTTCGAAACATTCTCATTAAAATCTCTAAAGGATTTTCTGTAAGCATTGTCTTGCTGTGTACGAATATCAACATTTCCTACGGTTGCAAAATTTACCGAGCATTTCATGTGTTCTGCAGACGAAGCATGTTTTTTTATTTCCTCTTTTAAATGTTTTAAATCTCTGACACCGGATTTGGACTATAGCTAATCTGACGAGTCTTTAGAAAATAATAAACAAACAAAACAGTAAAATACATTTGATACTTCACAACCACATATCCAGTTAGCTAAATCGTACATTACCTTGCGAAAGTTTCTGATGAACATCTTTATTTTTGTCTTTGCTAGTTTGTCGTAAACTTAGTTCTGGCAAAGGACGACCATTTGCCTTGAACTCAACTAATTTTGTAAAATTAAGTTTGTTAGCACTTTTAGTTGTTTAATTTTTGCACTACCGACATTTTCTATTATAGCGCATGCACACGCGAATCAAAAATAGTATTTTTACAAAACAACACAACAACAGTAAAACATATCAATATAAATTCTTAAATTGATTTAAAACACGCAAAAATCGAATCAAAAATCGAGCGTAGTTGTACACCCTATACGAAGTCAACGTAAACTGCGGGACCCGGCTCATGACCCAAAGTTGATTATTGTTTCGGACGTTTGCGTTTATTCGGACGCTGCAAGTTTTCCGGGTAGATCTAATTCAATGAGGACAATTCGCACCGCCAGCCCAAGGTTGAAGAGGATGAATTACGAACGACGGCCGATAAATTTTAAGTTATTGTACTTGCGACTTAATTACCCTATTTTAATAAAACACGTAACAATGAATATTTTTTATATATTGTCAAAATTTTTGGGAGGTCATTGACCAAATGACCATATGGACAACCCGCCACTGATGTCTACTACCCAGAATTACGACAAAAAGCAAACCAAGTTTCGCTGAAGTTACTCTCGGACAAATCCAGATTACGATATGAAAGATGCTTCACACACTTTTTCGAAACATGGTGCAATCAACAAAAATTACAAAATTTCTCTAAAATGTTCTCTTGGCCCTATCTTCGCAGAGCTAGCATCACATAACAAGAAATCTTACGAACCTATTACTTGATGTTAAAATCATGCATCATGATTAACAAGAACGTAGACATATCAAAATATGGGAAGCTTATTGCTTACTTGAAAAAGCAAACTATAAATTTGAGGCCTAAAAAGTAAAGTTTTTGACAAAGAGCCCCCGATAATGATTTTTAATGATGAAAGTAGGTATACTTTAGTTCAAGAAAATGCCAACAGTCAAAAGATATGGGTGTTGCGTTTACGTGCATATCGCTATCTAAGCAACGCTTCAATGCCTTAAACGCACAGTGTCGATAAAGCCGGTAAAAAACTTGCACAGAAGCATTACACGCAAGCATTCTGTGCAAGTTTTTTACTTGGCAACTATCGACACTCAAGTGGCATTGAAGCTTTGCTTTAGATAGCGACTAGCTACGTAAACGCACACTATTGGCCACTTTCTAATTGCTTGGACTGAGTTTATACTAATCATACGTGTCAATGTTTTTTACACGAGATGTCGTCAGACACACATTTGCTTAGGTATACTTACTTAAGTCACTGGGAAGTCTAAAAGAATTGCATAATTTCAGGTTGCTTTAATCGTAGGTGATATCAAGTGCTCTACGTAGAGAAGAACTATACAACATTGAACTTCAAAGATGTTTGTCTCTAAAAAGATATAATGTTGATAACAATTCTTTAAACTAAAACTAACATCTCTCGAGAATTTTTTATAACAGACAATAAATGGGTAGCCCTAATACAGAAGTACTTAGAAATTTGATCGACAGCTAAAATTCAAAATAAATTTTTCTTAAAATTTTAAAATGAGCGCTGTGTTAACTCACCTGTTGGCAATAATACAATTGGGGGATATGCCAGCCAAAATAGCTAATTTCATTGGCTTGGACAACTAGTAGGAATACACAGGCCATTGTTTTCTGAGAACCTCGGCTACACTTTTAGCAAACCGAGGTAGCGACATGTTGATGCTAAAGAAGCATGGAGGTGAGAGAGCGCTCCAGTTGCTGAAGGATATATTGAAAACTCTTTAAAAGGAAGATCGATGTGGCCCAAATTATATCCTCAACCACAACCCTACTTCTTAAAAAGTCCACAGCAAACCAATTGCATCCGTGCAATTAGAAACAGAAAACAACAATATTTACAATAATTGCGACTTGAAACAATAAACATTATTTATTTGTTAGTTCCAATAATTAGTTACAATACTTAGTTTTAGTTACAATATTTACTAAACACAATTTTTTCTGATTAAAGTAACGATTCATATTTGTATTAAGTTGCATTTTTTGAAGCACGACAAGGACCGCGTATTAACTTGCGTTTTCATGCTGGAAGGAATACAGGTTAAGTAGTTTCTACCTACATTTATACATAAACAAGTACTTATTCGAATTGTACTTCCTTTAATGATATGTAGCTTTAAGATATTTTATTCTTGTACAATCTCTGTCTATGATGGATATAGTTCATTTTTCTAACAAGTGTCCGAAATTAACAAATATCATGCGTATGCTGATAGCTAAACGAGTGCGAAGCGTAGGGGTAAGTACAGTGGTTCTAAACACGAGTACAGATATTTGTACTTTTGTACAAGCGTTGATTGAAATATTGGTAAAGATAGTCAACCGCTTGTATTTGCTTGTATCACGGATGCAATTCACATATGCATGTTGGGTTGCGTTTTTGTTTACTTTTTCACCTGTACTGAAGCGCTAAGTTATAATGTGTACGATTCTTGAAATAGAATAGTTCAATTTATTCCACCGTTGTAAAAATGGCGCAACATACAATCCGTAAAATTTACTTTTGTCAATACAATGTTGCAACGTTTTCAAATATTTAGTAAACGTATTAACTAGTAATTAAAAGTGACGAATTTTTCATTTATGAATAATACCATTGATGATACATATCTTGGATTTTAATGACAATGTTTTTTTTAATAATTTACTAAAATACATGCGAAGCGTTATTTGTTAAAACAGTTTGGTTTGGTCGGTGTTAGATAAATAAGAAACAATTATTTTACAAATTATGCTTGCACTTTATTTTTAACTTGCAAATAATAATGTTGACATTTGTTTGTCATTTAATAACTTCGTTAGGAATAAAGTAGAACATACTGGGAGAAATACCACTAGAGTTCAGAAACGCAAAATTATTGGTTTTTGTATCTACTTGTTTTTACGTGTTCAGTTGAAAAGGATTTTAAATAAAAATTGGTTTTCAAATTTTTCAATTCAAAAGGCAACAAGTTACCGTGTTTTTTAGGAAAGTGGGTTCCACTAGACCTTCAAATTTAAATTCACTTGGTAATAAAACCTATTCCTATTACTTCTAAAAATAAAA
The DNA here is from genome assembly GCA_030710515.1 of Abscondita cerata. Taxonomy (NCBI): domain Eukaryota; kingdom Metazoa; phylum Arthropoda; class Insecta; order Coleoptera; family Lampyridae; genus Abscondita; species Abscondita cerata. The sequence continues at coordinate 76,652 of JALBCR010000590.1, read as the reverse complement.
GTACTAGATTTTAGCTTGAGGTGTGTTGTCTCCCGACGCGGTGCGGATAATACGTGTATAATACACTATTCTTTTCTGTGACGAAATAAATGACGATTTAATATTGAAAAATCATATTACAATAGAATTAGAAAATTATTGAGGAAATTTGGTGTTAAAAATAGTACTCACTTTTTCCCGAGGGAAAAAATAATTTACGAAAAGTGACACTTTGTTATCTGTTAGTAGAGATAAAAAGTTAGGATTTTACTCTTTGAAACTGTATCAAAATATCATGGTTTCGAATTAAAATAGTTTAATTAAAGTAAAAATAGCTCATTAATTATAAACATTGTTTCAAAAATTACAATTCCAACTGATCTAAAATAATAGTAATAATTTACAAACAATTTACACATAAATAATAACGTACCTAATACAATGCTATACATAAAACATATCCAAACATTTACTTTGCATAGATGCTTCTTTAATGCGTTTATCATATCTTAAAATATAAGTACACCTAAAGTTGATATTGAAACAAATGTATTACGAGGAGTTTTCCGGATTATCGTTTATGAGTCACATTCCTTATCGGCTTAGTCAGAAATTCTACAATTGCATACTTTTAGCAACACCTTTAGTAAATGAGTAGGCTTGTTATAATATTGTTTAGATGCAAACAGTTGAGTACGTTAGATTGTAATATAAGAAAATTCAACATTCGTTCCAACATAAAAGGGATAGCGTTTCTATGTTAAAAAATTTTAATTTCAATGACCAAAATTTAGAAATTTACTTGCGTAAGCCTAATAGATTTTAAAACATTTTCAACGGATAAACGATGTTAATGTAATAAATATATGAGTATGGAATTTTCAAAAGTATTTAAAGAAATTGTTTTTTTGGGAGAACGTTTTTCAACGATTTCTTTACGAAATTAATACTTTTAAATCTGCAGGTTTTTTTCATAATAATAAACTTTATTCACATGTGTATGTATACAATCTTTGTACATATATGTGTTTGTCATGATGGTATAACCATTGTTATAACCTTACGTAAGAAAGATACAAATAAATTTTTACATTGAACAATTAACAGACAATAGAAAAAAAATATATAACAAAGGACACACATTTAATTAGTACGTCGACAAAAATCAATAAATTCTTGTATATTGTAGAACGCATGTTTTTGTTTGTTTGTCAACATTGACTCAATGCACCAATATTTCAATCAACGGCATGATGCATTGGCAACAATGTCGTGCCTTAGCATAAACTATCAGCAAAATTACAGTTTTCTATTTCACATTTATCGGCAATACTGTTCTGTAAATTCTACAATACAATTGACGTATTTTCTTAGCACAAAGCGATACTACCGACCTCTGATGTTTAGAACAAATTTCGGGGTCGCATAATCCCGTAAGGTTGACTATCTTTACCAATATTTCAATCAACGGTACAAGTCAGGAACACTATTTTTTAGACGACTACAATACAAAATTACGTTCTTACTGATTAAGGGAACTCGAGTGTGGTAACTTTTGCTTCTTACAAAACTAAGGGCAGTGTTAATTGGATGTTGTTACATTCATCGCTACTATTCGACATTTTCAATAACTTAAAGATTTTAAATGCGAAAACATCAACTATTATCGTTAAATGTCAAAATACCGTACATACTGACCTGACATCTAGTAGCAATTTCTAACAAATTTACATGTCTGAGATGCTTCAGATTTATTATTATAAAATAATGAAATGCTAATCTGAATGCGTTAAAGTTGTCTACGTTAGAATAATATGTTTTTATTAAAATTAATTAATTGAATGATTTTTAATTTAAATGTTTCATTAGTTTGCGTACGTGCACCTAATGTTAAAAACAGTACTCTTGATAATGCTTGATAATGGTAACGCGTCGTGCTTCAAATCACCTCACGTTGTAAATACTCCTTACCACACGCATAGCGTAAATAACTATCTAACAACCACACAAGCGACAGCTTTCTTTGCAAAAGCAATTTCGAATTTAAATTTCGCTACTGACTTGACCATCAAAAACATACTCGCGTTTATGTAACACGTGCACAAGTAAAAAATAATAGTAAAAGTAAAGACAATAAATCTCTAAGTGAAGTAAACTGATTAGAGAACAGTAGAAAAGGTTGAGGATTTAAAATTCGATATTTATGCTTTAGAACTGTTTAACACTTGTCTGTTTCAAATAAACCTCAGTTAAGAACCCACCCAAAAGTTCGATCGTACCATCAGGATTACACCCAAAACTCGCTCGTTTAGATTTCATAAACTCCATTTTTCATTTTTAGCATACCGGAGTATACTAAAATCCAATGTCTCTCAGCGACACTCAAGACCGCGGCCCATTGAGCGTTTGGTCAATCGCCGCATGGCCAGACCACCGTTGGTTTGCTTTCTTTCTTTAAATACTATTACCGACTCAAAAACGTCATCGGTTTTATGTAAACCAGCAGTAACATATACCCAAAATTCTTACACGTTACATATAAAGTAATGAACAGTTAGTAAACAGACGCTCCACTGAATATATCGATCCTAAAATATATAAACAATTAGCAATACTTGTTTAATTTAGGAAATTAAACAGATCATAATTATATGTAATTTCATAATATATTTAGTTGATTACAAAAGAAGGTAAACAAAGTGACCCACATTAACCAAAATAGATACAATTACAAAACACCGTAGTAAGGAATAAAACTGGAACAGTAACAAGTCAGCATAAGTGCAAACTTGTAATACTAGCAATTCCAGCAATTGTCAAACACCTTAAGTAAATAGATTAATATAAATTGTAAAGTAAGAAATAATTGTTTTATAAGCACTGTATAAATTATTATTAATTTAAGCTATAAACACTGTAACAAGACTGATTAAAACTAGTACTGCATTCATAGTGTTTTACTCAAACTCTCCAGTCGCGTAAACATGGTCCTTCGAGCATTTAGAACCGCGTAGACATGGTAGATATATGCCCTTTGAGTTACAAGGGAAAATTGAATGAAAAGTTTATTACTTCATTCGCATTCCATCAATTATATTAACAATAATCATCGTCGATAAAATATCGCGAAGTTATAAATTATATAAATTATAAATTATAGTGTTCGAGTGTGAAATCATCGATCATAATGGAAACAATTCAACAAATCAGCAAAGCCCAAGAAAAATTAGGGCAAGAAATTCAAAGAATTCATAATAATATGAAGAAGGATTTCTCGAGCAGGAAAACAGAGCATTACTTCCAAGAAAGAAGTTCAACAATTCAGTCGCTTTGTGAAGAAGCAAGAAAAAATCACGAAGCTTAAAAGTGAAGAAACAGAGCATGCAAGTTACTTTCAAACTAAATATTTTAATCAGATTGCCGCAGTCTATAATGAGGCTGTTCAATACACCAATAAATCCAAGGAAGCGATCCTTGGAGATACAAATGCAAAACCTTCTATGTCAAATAATGGAAGCGTTGAAGAAAAGCAAATCCAATTTTGTCAAATACGACAACAAGAAATACGAAATGAGGAGTTCATTAACTCATTAAATCAAGCCACGGTAGAATTGAAAAAGAAAAACCAATCGAAAATTATCAGTGGTGGATCAAAGATATTGAGAAGCAGTGGGAAGTTATTTCTCAATTAAATATCAACATTAAAATTATGGAAACTGAGTTCAATCATTCTTATTTCATTGAAGAAAAGTTTAATAAAGCACGCAAGAGATATGGAGAAATATCAGAAGCATTAAGTGCAACAACACAGAATAAATCAACAAGTTCGTCTCGGGTAAAACTTCCAGAAATACAAATTCCATCTTTTCATGGAAAATATGAAGAGTGGACGACTTTTCAAGACATTTTCAAAAATGTGATACACAATAACGCAGGCCTTACGAAAACAGAAAAAATGCAGTATCTCAAAACTTACGTAAAAGGGGAGGCAAGTAAAACTATAAATCATTTTCAAATTAATTAAATCAACTACGACCCAGCATGGGAAGAATTAGCAAATATGTACGATAATAAACGTTTAACTAAAACTAAAGATATCATGGAATTTCCTACTATAAATAGTGAATGCAATAGACCTTTACAACACCATAAAAGAATGTATGGAAGCAATTAGAGTGATGGGAATTAATGTTTCATCGTGGGATCCAATCATCATGTACAACATTTCCAAAAAGTGGGATACCAGAACAAATGAATTATATGAAGGTTCAATCAAAAATCCATTGGAGATCCAAAATCTACAAGAAATGCTGACGTTCATCCGCACCAGATTCCAAGCGCTGGAGGCTGAAGGCGAAAAAAGGAGTGAAGAGAAGAACAGAAATTTGCTACAAGTAATAGCTCATATTAAAGAAGGTAAGCGTAGTTCTTATTGTTATTATTGTAATCTCACAAACCACAGATCACTCAATGTAATAAATTTGTGGCATTGTCAGTCACAGATAAGTTAAAAGTTATAAAAGAATTTAGATTATGTTATGTTTGTATGCGGCATGACAGCTTCAAAACATGTAGAGCTAGATTTGGTTGCTGCATTTGTAACCGCAGTCATAACACGCTCTTGCATCAAGAATATAGCGAAAGGAGATCAACTTCGACGACCAAGAAAAATGAGGTCAAGACGAATGAAAAATTCAACGAAGAACTAAATAAAAATAAAGAAGTTACGAGCCACGTAATTCAAGACAACACAACGGTCTTACTAACCACAGCATTAATTAAAGTAAAAATTGGGAAAATGGAACAAAGTATCTTCGGGCACTAATTGATTCCGGATCAACAGGATCGTTCATAACAGAAGAAGCAGCATCAATATTAAATCTCCCAAGAGAAAAATCAAAGTAGAAATTAATGGAATAGGGGCAGAAAAAACAAACATCAAATCAGTAAAATACGCGTAGTATGCAAACCAAGGTATTCCAGTAATTATACATTATCAACAGAATTGATGATTTTGCCAAAATTAACAAAATCGCTACCAGAAAAAACCATCTTAGTCGATCCAACATTCTATAAGGCCGGACCAGTAGATCTATTATTGGGTGCATCGGATTACAAGGAAATAATTTTACAAGGCATTAAGAAAACGGATGAAGGATTATTAGGTCAAAACCTAACGGTTGGATAATTCAGGGAAATAGTTCTAATCATCGAAAAATAACATTATCATAATCAGTATGATTACGCGTGCGGAAGAAATTGAATTATCAAAGTATTGGGAAATGGAGGACATAAATGAACCACTACAACTAAACAATGATGAAAAGCATTGAGAAGAATTTTATGAAAAAACAGTAACAAGAGAACGTACAGGTTCGTATGAAGTGCGCATTCCTTTCAAGGAAAATAAACAACTCGACGAATCAAGGTCACGAGCGCTTGCAAAGTTAATGCAAGTTGAAAAACGCTTAGACAAGAATAATATTCTAAGTGACGCATACAAGCAATTTATGAATGAGTATTGAAATCTAGGTCATATGGTTCTAGTACCTAAAGCAGAAGAACGACAAGGGTTATATTATCTTCCTCATCATGTCATAGTCAAAGAAGATAGCACGACAAGTAAACAAAGAGTAGTTTATGACGCATCTTGAAAAACAACCAATGGGAATAGTCCAAATGACATAATGTATGTCGGTCCGCGGCTACAACAATAATTAGCAGACATTTTAATGGGATGGAGAATTCACAAGATAGGGTTCACGGCTGACATTGAAAAGATGTTCAGACAAATAAAAATTCATCAGGATGATTAAGATTATCAAATAATTCTGTATAGGTTCAATCGGAAGGATTCTATTCAAGAATTTAAATTAACCACTGTTACATATGGAAGGCTGTAGCACCATACCTAGCAGTAAAACAATTCAGACACTCGCAAAAGACGAAGAATTTAGATATCCAGAAGCAGCAAGAATAACAATAAATGACTTCTACACGGACGATTTAATAAGTGGGGCTGACTCAGAAGAGAAACAATAAAATGCAATGGCCATTAATAGAAATGTTTAAAAGCGGTGGATGCAAATTAAGAAAGTGGTTCAGTAATTCAAAAACGTTATTAAAAATTTATCATCAGAATTACAAAAGACCCAATTAAAGAAATAAAAGAAGGTGAAATTAAAAAATTTTAGGCATAAATTGGTCGCCTCAAGATGATTCAATTCGGTTCACATTATAAACAACCCTCCTAGAACAAAAAGAACAATTCTGAAAGAAGTTGCCAAATTATTTGATCCATTAGGCTGGTTAGCACCAGTCACAATAAGAGCCAAACTTTTTATACAAGCATTGTGGATTAAAGAACTGGGTTGGGACGAACTGATACCAAACGAATTACAAAAAAGTTAGAGTAAATTTTATGTGCAACTGGCAGACATAGAAAGTATAACCATCAAAAGGTGAACTGGACAAAATAAATATTTTGAAATTGAGCTACATGGCTTCTGTGATGCGTCCGAGAAGGCATACGGAGCTGCAGTATACCTCAAGGTAGTATCAACAGGTGAAATAACGTTGATGACAGCAAAATCAAAAGTAGCTCCAATCAAAACAAAAACTACACTAGCAAGATTAGAGTTATGTGCTGCTCATTTATTATCAAAATTATTGAACAGAGTAAAAATAGCATTACAATTAAAAGATTCTCGTATTTATGCTTGGAGTGATTCAACAATTACTTTAGCCTGGATCAAAGGAGATGCGTCAAAATGGAAAACATTCGTGGCGAATCGAGTATCAGAAATAAATCAATATATTTCAAAGAACTCTTGGCATCACGTGGTAGCAGCACAGAATCCAGCTGACTACATTTCAAGAGGAATAGAGGCAAATAAACTTAAAAAATTAGTTCAATGGTGGCATGGACCTGAGTGGTTACAACATGCACATTACCCAATTAATGAAATTGAAATAAGGCCAGTACATTGTATACAATAATGTCGATAAATGGGTCTGACGGTGTAGTACGTTTATTTTTCTGTTGCGTAGTAATCACTCTAGTCTAATAACAAAATTTAGAATAACATTTAGTTTAACTTAAAGACACACACCAGATGCTCTATATATTTGAATTTCATGAATTAACTTATGACAAACAGACCATATTACCGATCGCCTTAGCATTTCAAACTTTTGAAAAGTTTTAAAGCAATTTATAACAAAATAATGCATTCCCTAACAAAAATAAAAAATTTTCCAATCAATACTGTGTAATCAAATACTATACTAAAATCAAATATCAATTTTTTTTATTAAAACCCTAACAATTTAAGACGTCTTTATATTTTTTATACCTTTTGAGGGGCGACTAACCTCTTCGAATTAAGAAAGTCAAAAGATAACAGTTAACTACCAAGTCTTATGATTTTTATTTTCATTTTTTACGAGTTCCTGAGAAAACTTTTTTAAAGTGATATGATATAAAATTACGTCACAAATATAAAATAACTTTTTTCACTTATAGCAGTAATAAAATTTTAAGTAAAACACGAGCTAACCATTGTTATAAAAGTTTGTATTACTATAATTAAAAATTGCCCTTTTATATCTTAATATGCTTCTAACGATTCTTAATAGTTGTTTTGGGTAAATATTTTAAGTGTTTTATTTTCAATAAAACGTTGTGTAATTTTTTTCTTAGCTAAGAACCCCTCATAAGTGTTTTATTTTGATGTAAATACGCATGTGAAATTGTCTTAATGTTATGGTTGTTGAGCTGATGTGCTGTAAAGTTTAGTTAAAGTAACATTTATTGGGTGTAGAACAAACATTATACTGTTTTGTCACTGCATTAATTCTGTGACAATTTTTTATATTAAATTATTTCTTTTCTAAATGTTAATTAAAACGGCACTAGCCATCAAACAAACCTGATTCAATTTGCTTGGTCCCAACAAAATAATATTTTAATGGAAGCTTTAAGTTGAATACTTTCTGTTTAAAATACTCATACTAGGGACTCTACAATGAAACAAATTCGTTGCAACAAAAAAAAAAGATGGAAGATTCTGTACATAAATATCATTGGCTTAATTACTTTGTTGACTCACAGAGTTGGATATGCCCCACAATGCAATTCTAAACATAGATGTAGCGGGGAGTGATCTTTTCGCTCTTGGTCTAAAAACATTTCTATGTGAAAACGTGTTCAGTACATTCTCCCCTTTTCCTTCTAAATACATTCGTTTATGTTTTAATAATTGTGTAGATAACATTCATAAGTATGAAAGCACCATTTGTGTTGATTACATCCAACCGATCGGCTTTATAAGTGGATGTCGCATCTGAAGTTGGGAGAAATCTTCCCGTTCGCAGTTCATTCGTTTGTGGGATCTTGTTTGTCATTTGATTGCGTTTCTAAACTATTTGCAAATATCACAGTGAAATAAATTAGTTCAATTAGTTTAGGTTAAAGTAGGTATACACTCTGAAGTTTTTCTGCTTCCCATTATTTTGATTGTTCTCTACCACTGTTTAAATTAATGTATTTGCAATTCTTCGATGTTTTCTTAATCTCATTAAATAAACGTGTTTTTTAAGATAACGAATTAATTTAAATGATCCGAAATTTAAATTTGAACCATTACGCTTGTGACCTTCTGTCGTTTAATTTCGATTTATTTTGTTGAAATTCCTTCACTGCTGTCAGTATGTTGTTTTTGCAGTTTTAATTTGCGTCATTGACCGTCAAATTACGTTTTTAATTTAATTTTCTTTGCTCGTTTTGTATAAAAATTCTCACTGGATTAATTATGTTATTAACATCGTTTGTTTTTCAATTTTCTTTCCAATGTATAGGAAGTTTTAGTCATTTATTGATGGCACAAATTCGTGCTTAATTGCACAATTTTGTTTCTTAGTTCATATTAGAGTTCTGTGAGCCGCCATGTAGTTTGCATAAAATAAACGCCCATACCAGTTAGTTCGTCAGTCGGCGACCAGTACTTTTAAAAAATTAGGTCAAGTAATTAAGTGAATTAAGTGGGGTTTTTAACCAAGTTTCGCTCTTTGGGCGGGTATTCCAAAATCTTCATTCAGAAGGCTACGAATTATCGATTTAAGCTGAGTTTTGTTAGTAACACTCGATAATTTTTGCAATGCGGTTTAATTAAAAAAGTTCTCCGTAAATTTTATGCATAAAAGTGGTTTATGCGATTTAGTAACGACAACACCAGTAACGACATGTCCATACGGATGTTTTAGTATTACAAAGAACTTTCTTTGAGTACATGCTTATACACATGTCTTAAAAGAATTAGTAACGACGGCCTTCTTGGGCAAACTTAGTAAAAGAATTGTTGCGACTTTTCCTTTGTGGTTGTACTATGAAGTCGCTGTCTACACCTCGCCTGAGACCTTTCTCGACGGCTTTGGTTGTGGTGGGGATACCTGCAGGTCAATCGTTTACCCGCATCGCCGTAACTACAAGGTAATTAACTCTTGTTGCAATTGAACTGTCGAGGAATTGGATTTCATTATGTTGCGTAATCTTATTAAATTGACTTTTATTCTGAATCCATTTTGTACTTTTATGAAAGATTTTTGCGGGCGCAAAATTTAATTTTTAAGTAGTTAAATAAAGGTAACACGCATTAACGTTAATAAAAGAAAACTTTAAAACGGTTTAGGTAAATAAATAAGTACTTACGGTACTAATATTTAAACGTAGCAATAAGGAATCTTGTACTTAGCAAACAAAAGAAAATACAATTCGGCGTAGTTCGGTTGGTGCGGTGACCTTCTAGATTGCGTCATTGGATTACTGCGGATCGATAGATAAATTGAAAGTTGGTTTCTTTTATTAGATTCTTCTTTTAAAATCTTGCAAAAGTGATATAATAATTACAGCAACAGTTTTACTTCTGTTTCAATGGACGATACGCAGCTCGACAAAAATTGAATCTATACATTCCATAGATCTAAATAAATGCAGAAAATATATACGGGGTGAATTAAAGATAAATATATACAGTTGTCACTATAAAATATGTATTAAATAATTTAATGCAATAAGAAAAATTAATAGAAGATAAAACAAAGTTACAAGGTAACATTATACTAGGTAATATTTGACGTTTTTTAACAATTCGGGATGTTTCTCAACCTATAAGCATAAACTTGAGAGATTTCTTCCTCATGATTAATAAAGATGTGATATCGGTGAAGAAACTGTATTAAAAGTTTCTTATTTTCTGAGATATTCGTGAGAGTTACTTTGAAATCAAGATCAATTCAGGCTTAGCATTAACTTTGGCATCGTACATTATGCTTCTTAATGTATCCAAAACTGAAAATCAACAGCATTGGTGTTGGGCGATTGAGGTGACCACTTCAACTTATTCATCTTCCGAGAAAAACTTTCATTTGAAATTAGTTCACGGGTATAGAAAGCTAAATACTTTTAAATTTTTTTTTTTTATTTAGGTGTTAGTAATTATTTGTCGTGAAAAACAAATCTCAAAGTTAATGTGTATAGATGGAAAATCACCCTGTCTTTTATTAGTGACGTAACACATGTTCTTTTCAATTATGTGTTGTGTCAATATTTGTTTCTTTCAACCATTTACATCTGATGATAAGACGCTCAAATTTTTATAGCGACCGACCTAGTCATTTTTTAAAAAAATTAATTTCGTTTATTTTATGTTAATTTTTAGATTTTACATTTTATTTAAATATCTAACAAGCACAATGATCTACAATTAAGTAATTTTATGTTCACCATTTCCAATAAATCTTCACGAAACTGTGATTTGCAGACAACTTTTTCAAAGTCTAATACAATTGAATTGAAAGTACCATCAACATCAGCAATGTTTTACACGAGATGTTGTAAGACACACATTTTACTTATGATCATTTTTATGTTTGTTGTACATTTTTTCCTAATTGTCTGGATGACCAGGTCCGGAAACCAAAATGATTCTCGGGAACAACATGATTTGCATGTTGACCATGGAGTACTGTAAAAGTACTGATCCCCGTCCATATTTTATATTTGTATTAAAAATGCCTAAAAACACACACGAAAAGTCTAATTGCACCCGGTTTTGTCACCACACTATACAAGTTTATATTGATCTTCTGGGGCACATCACAATACAATGTTATCTTATAGAAGGACTGTAGAATGAATCATTACACTAAGCACGTTTTAGAAAATAGGTAATTTACGTTGCTTACTTAATTTTTTTCTTTAAAGAATATATTTGAAGGTATCGCTAATTAAACACCATAGCTCGATTAATTATCGAATCAAAATTTTGTTTAGGAAATGTTTACAAAATAAAATTAGAAATAATTTTGATTTAAAAAACGTCTACAAGCAATAACTTTTAAATTAAATCAAAAAACTAAACATGGTTATTTGGGTTGACTGATTATTACTTATTTTTAAATAAATCTAACCTACTAATTATTGTAAGTTATTAAAAAAATCATTAAACTCTCTATTCATAATATTTAGTCCTTACAAAATGTATATTTTATGACGTTTCCATTTTTTTCTGTAGTTAATATAAAAAGTGAAAATAAAAACTAAGGCAATTCTTATTGTCAACGTATATATTTAGTTTTTTGACAAGAATTTATTACATAATTATAATTAAGATACCAAGTTATAGTTTAAAATTAAATGAAAACTTTTTTTTAAATAAAGGTATTACTATATAAATAAATATAAGAAATCAATAATGGGTGTGACCTCCATTATTATTGATACATTCAGAGGCGTCTGCTCATTGACGCTATCAAGGTATCAATATATAATATTAATCGTTTCCCATGCGGTATCAATGGCTGCAATTAGTGCATTACGGTTTAACGGTATAAAATTTGGCCCTTGTTGTCTTCGGATAACAGGAAGTATTCGAGCCCAAACATTTTCGATTTCGTCGCTAAAAAATCACTCGATTCCAAAATTCCAAAGGTTCGTTCACATATCGCCTTGCAAATTCCAGACGACGTCTCATATTTTCGTCACTGAGAACTTCTTTCGCAGCAGCATTATACTTCTTTATTGCCATCTCCTTTAATCTTTTTTTGTGCAGTGATACGGCATCCGGAAAATGTGTATCTGCTATAGCCCTGGAGTATGTAGTAAATGGTCGTTCTGTTACGTAATGAAACAACTCGAGATCTTGAGCACGTGTAGATACTTTAGGTCTACCACTTCCGATGGCTCTTTCCAAAGTGTGTTCAGGATTCCATTTTATCGGTAATGCCCTACGGTGCTTTTTGGTATATCTAACATACGTGAAATTTTACGCACGCTACGGAATTAGCGGCTAATTCCGAAACAATCCGCGCTTTCAAATCAGCACCGAGATGAGGTGGCATTTTTTACAACACTTGAAATTTTAAACTAAAATGGAATTTACATTTTTTACTTTATTTATTGGTTTACACTACCCCTTCTCAAACAGTAGGTAATTGTTTATTTATTACATACTTCTAATGACCAATGTAACAACCCTTAGAGCAATATGACTCAAAGGAAGTAAATTAAACAAGCAAGGATATTCTATTGTTATTGAAACTTATTCATAAAGTAAAAGCCATTTCCTTATAATGCTAATGGACAGGATTTTCTTTTAAGTATTAAGATTACAATAGAGGACTTATAAACTTTCGAAAATATCTAATTATAAATATTTACACTGCAATTGCGCTTTTCCTTAATAATTTCTTAGCAATAACATACACGTTCTTGGTTTTTAAGTTGTCATAAATTTGATATGATATAAATTTGTGTTTCTAATATTACATCACAAACTAATCTTTATTCGCCAAAAATTGTTGCTTAAGTTGTAAAGCTTCGTACACACCTGAACAACAAACCGAGCAACAAACTTAACAACGAACCGAAAGTCAAACAGAACGACAAACGATATTTTATGATTTCCACAATCCGAACAACGAACGGAACGTTTGTGCTGTTCCATAATTATTTTCAGTAGTTTTCAGTTCATATATATTTATTATTTGAGAAGAGAAATTGCGGAAAAAAAGAAGATAGTGCCAACCAAATTTTTTACGCACAAAGAAAAGAGTAAAAAAATTATAATTTACTTCGCTTTTTTTTTTTTGGAAATTTCCCGCCCAAATGATGCTAATAGGAACATCGTTTTTCTTTCATTCTTAAACACTGATTAATTTAAAACATTTTTCTTCTGTCAACTCCATAATATTACCTAAAACACAACAAACCCACAAAAAGGGAGGACAAAAAATAAATAATTTAATTCTCCCGCATAAGTTTGTTCGCCGTTTTGTTTAGATTCGTCCAAACCTGCAAACGCATTCGCGCGCATTTTCTTTGATGTCGGAGAAAAAACCGACAAGTTGCGGGAACGCCGCAAACCGTTCGTGGAACAATCAGGACTTGCGAATCTGTTCTAAAATTCGTACGTAGCACCGTCCAAATTAATGTTCCGATTGCCGTTCGGTTCGTTGTTCTGTTTGTTCCTCGGTTTTTTGTTCAGGTGTGTACGAAGCTTTACAATAAGCATATTAATATGAACTATATCTTATGAAAAGAGAGTTATGTAACTATAATTAACGACTTAACGTTACGTTAGTAGATTCCATTTACTATTTACACATATTTTTCTTGGAACATTCGATAATTAACTATCGGGATATGATGACCCTATACTTCGCAGGTTGTGCGCAACTGGATACAAGCAAATAACTTGGAGCTGTTACCCTGGCCAGCAAAAGCCCAGATTTTAACATTATCGAAAATGTTTGGGCTCGAATACTTGCTGTTATCCGAAGACAACAAGGGCCAAATTTTATACCAGTAAACCGTAATGCACTAATTGCAGCCATTGATACCGCATGGGAAACGATTAATATTAATTATATTGATACCTTGATAGCGTCAATGAGCAAACGCCTCCAGAATGTATCAATAATAATGGAGGTCACACCCATTATTGATTTCTTATATTTATTTATATAGTAATACCTTTATTTAAAAATAAAGTTTTCATTTAATTTTAAACTATAACTTGGTATCTTAATTATAATTATGTAATAAATTCTTGTCAAAAAACTAAATATATACGTTGACAATAAGAATTGCCTTAGTTTTTTATTTTCACTTTTTATATTAACTACAGAAAAAATGAAAACGTCATAAAATATACATTTTGTAAGGACTAAATATTATGAATAGAGAGTTTAATGATTTTTTTTCAATAACTTACAATAATTAGTAGGTTAGATTTATTTAAAAATAAGTAATAATCAGTCAACCCAAATAACCATGTTTAGTTTTTTGATTTAATTTAAAAGTTATTGCTTGTAGACGTTTTTTAAATCAAAATTATTTCTAATTTTATTTTGTAAACATTTCCTAAACAAAATTTTGATTCGATAATTAATCGAGCTATGGTGTTTAATTAGCGATACCTTCAAATATATTCTTTAAAGAAAAAAATTAAGTAAGCAACGTAAATTACCTATTTTCTAAAACGTGCTTAGTGTAATGATTCATTCTACAGTCCTTCTATAAGATAACCCCTGCTGAGACTACCTGCTGTTAGAATTGTAAATGATACCCTTAAGCCCGCTTCACAATGTGCAAACTTTTGTTTACAGAAATTGTGGTGTCCAAGTTTTAAATTTCATGAGTGTACATATTTATGGGGGGGAGATACAGAGAAAAAAGTTTAATTTTTAAGTCAATTTAATTTTATTTATTAGTAAAAATGAGTCACGTATATTATTGTCAAATGTTCTTGTAAAATAATTACGATACATTATAGGTACGAGTATTTGGATTATCAAGATTTACCGTGCATCATTTTCAATTTCAAATGAATGTAAATTAATAATTATGGCATACCAATAAATACTAAAAACGTTTTGGTAAATTAAAGCAATTCGTAAAATATATTATCAATATTATACAATTTTATGTAGATTTGTTCTGATAAGAGATATAACTTTTTGGGGAAAGAATTTTTATTTGTTATAGCTCTATAAACAAACAGAATCAAAGCTCAAATTATAAAAGCGATATTTTTATAACATTCGTGTTACTAAGAATCACAATTGCTTAATATCAGAAAAGATATTAGAATATCCCGCACACAATGAAACAAATCTACAAGCAAGACGATATTGTATACGTATGCAAATCTTTAGAGGTGTGCCGTACATTTTAATCTCATATACTTATAAGTAATTGTAAATTAACGATGATTCAAATAAAAAATTGAACTGGGCAGACCGTGAAATTGAATTGATTTAATTATTTTTACTGTGTAGACAAAAGTACAGCAATATAATGCTTGGTGGCGTTGAACTCTTCATTAAAACGTGACATAAATATAATCTAAAAATTGACAGAAAGCAATGTTTTCTTAGATTCCTTAAGTTCTTAAGTCATTTCTTTGTTCAAATTAGGAAAAGTATTAAAAGTATTATCTATTTCTTGTGTAGATATTTAAATAAAATAAATATTTAAGAAGTTGTTTTGAAAAACCTACCCGAAGCTCATTGCAGGTGAGTGGGTCGCAAGATGGTTTCAAATAACATTGATGAAGGTTTCTAAAGCGACACTAGGCGCCACCTAGAGAGACCTAGTGAAATACCCTTAGGTCGTAGGTCTTAAAAAAAGTAAAACTCGAACTCGTAGAAAAGGGACTAGAGAATAAATTCTGACAAGAATCAACATCACAATGGTAATACAGACAATAAAATTTAAGAGAACTAAGGCACAATACAAGTATATGTTATCACAGTTAATTATTTTGATCACAGTTTGGTTATATTAAAAATTTAAATTTAGCATATACACCACAAATATGTTTTTGCGCATGAAGCAAAAATTAAGTAAATTGCCTTTACGATACTCGATATCCGCAGAAACTGATTAAAATTTAGTAAATAATTAGCACAATGTTAACGGCCTGAATTAATTTAGCATGTATGAATTCAACGCAAAATCATCTTTTTCAAAAATAAATGGTTAGTTTTTTAAGAAAATTTGTTGTTCGGTAAAAATTAAATAAAATATTTTTGTTTAAACGACAATGAATGACAAGATGGCGATACTGCCACATGCGGTATTTGAAATTAAAATTAAACTTATGCGACGAATTTAGAGGTTATCTAAAACTGTTTTTCAGGTACACACCTAGCAATGAATAACGACATTGTAGTTAATTAATTAGAAGAAACAATTCAATTACCTCAAAGAGCCCAAAACTGTAAGTACGTCGACAATTACCAATTATTAGAAAGAGAGTGAGTAAGTAAAGTTCACGCGAGTGCTTGTGTAGAAAGTTTTTACCGAAACTATCATATTTCATGAATAATCGGATGTTTAATTCGTTAGAAGCGGCAAAATGAAAAAATACCGTCATAAAAGTTAAAATAAATTGATTGATCTAGTTAATCGTATATAATTCTCAATTATCAATTGATTTTAGTTATATGCAGTCGGTATTTCAAAGTTTTATTGGAAATACGTTCAATTGAATTTTTTTAATTAGAACAAATCTAGGGAAGGAAGAGCAAAATGACGCACAATAAGCTTATTATAATGTTTTCTCCATGTGATTTCAATATAATATCTTGTGTAGAACAGAAATACATTTGTGATGAAGAAAGCAAAAGAGAACTGTTAGAAATGCCGAAAATATATTAATTTCTTTGGCGATGGTGGCAAACATACTTTGAGCTTTACTTCTGCTGTAATCACACCCTTAGATTCACCATGGGCTATTTTTCGACATAAGGAGCATGCGTACCTGATTCGTTACAAACTAAACATAGTCAGAATCGTCAAATATTTGGGAAATTAGTTGCTTTCAGGTTGGGTAACAACACCTTGTCCGTTTGTTGGGTTTGTCAACTTACCCGATACGAATACTTCTAAAAAAATCTATCACTGACAAATAAGCAGACATGTATTTCAGGAATGCTCTATAACCAATGAACGTACAATAAAGTTATCTTTAAGAAAATACATCCTTCAGAAAAAAATCAATTATTACAAATAAATCACAGCTTTCTTTGTTCTTTTAAATCTTACAATCGAACATGGACAAAATATAAATGCTGTCATCACACCACAGAAACATGAGAGATCTCAGAGTTTATAGAGTGCAAAGTAAGAGGTAATATTAATGCACGATTTAACGGAAGTACGTCGCGGTACCTAGTACACTTCCTAAAAATAAGCAATTTGTCATCTTAACCGATTCGTAATCTTACCCTTTATTCTCCTATATACGACGAAATATGTAACTAAATATTATCTTTGAATAAAAGTTGCGCACTACTCATTTCCCAGCAATAAACAAACTGGTTAACTTTTTATACTGCATCGAATTTTGCTACTTTACGACCTCGTGTCAGTCCGGGAAAACAAAAAAAGGACTTGTCTTGTGGAGTGTTACTACGGAATCACATAATTAATCATCAAAACAGCAATAAAAATAAACAATAGAGAAACTGCCGTTGTTTGTTTTGCAAATTCACCTGGTCAAACATTTTGAAATTTTTTGATTCAAGGTTATTAAATTTTGTAATTATATTTGGCAGAATAAAGGAATTGTTAAAAACGACATTATTTGTGTTCTTACAATACATTTAAAATTTGACGATTTTAAAAACCGCCCTACAAATGGCCATTTTATAAATGTTGCAGACGTTGTCTTTTTGACGATCTAAACAGTTCTGTGATGTAACTACATATTGCGGTTTTGGCACATTCTTACCATTTTTTTAAAATTGTAAATTACATTTTCTGTAACTGTTGATCGATTTTGATGTTTAGTGTTCTGAGGCAAAATTTTCACTTTTGAAAAACTGTAAACCCAAAGATCTTATTCAACTAACATTTGAAAGTATGAGAGTAGAAATCGGTTTTGTGTTTTTTACTTTTAAATACGATAAATAATAATAACCTTTATTTAGTTAATAATAACTATTATCATCTTACATTTGACATACACTAAGTTACATTTTTTTAATAACTGAATTTGTTCTTAACATATATTTCAGTTTCGGATTTGAAAGCAGATATCGTGCTACTATATTTTATTTTGTTAGGCAATTGATTACATAACTTTAATCCTTTATAGTTAAGTAAGTTTTGGCTACTAGTTCTATTGTATTTTGGTAATCTAAAGTTTCCCGCTAACGCGAATTCGTGTTTTTTATTATGTAAACATTTATAATTCCTAGTACCTGATAGGTAAGAGTTTTTTTAAATTTTTTTATTTTAAATTTTTTTATTAATTACATTTTATTTTTTAACCAATTTTAACAATTAACACAAAATTATTTTTTAATTTTACTTTTTAACAATTTTTGGCAAAAAAATTAAAAATATTTTATTTTTTTATTATTTATCCTTCTTTATGTTTATAACACTAAACGCGTCGTGTTTTTTTCCGCTGTAAAATTTAATTTTCAGCACGCGAACGTAAATAACTATTAACGGTTTCTTGTATATTTTTCCTGAAGCTGAAATAAGGTATATCATCCGCAAATAAATGAATAGGAGATGATTTTGGAACTGCAGTTATGTCATTAATATAAAGATTAAATAATGTAGGACCCAGTGCGGAACCTTGTGGAACTTCCGATATTCTCGGACATTTTGTTGTCTATACGGGTTTTCTTTCTGAAAGCGATCATTTAGATAACTTTCAAACCATTGGTATTCGTTATTTAAAATTTCATATAATTTTAATTTCTGAAGCAATCGTTTTCGACAAATAATTTCAAAAGCACGTTTTAAGTCTACAAAAACCTCTATTATGACTTGATATTCTTCTAATTCGTTTTTCGAATTTGCAAGAATAAAATTTAATGCTGTTTCGCAAGAATGTTTACTTCTGAAACCCAATTATGAATCACTAATTAAATTTTGCCGTTCTAAATACTGATTAGTTGACATTTTACTACTATTTCTAAAATTTGTTCTAATTTAGGTAATATGTTAATTTGACGAAATTCCTCGCACTTTTTTGTATTTTGTATTTTTGGGATGGAAATAACCGTTTTATTTTCCAAATATTAAGAACTATTCCTGTTTCTAAAGATTCATTTATTTTTGTTTACTAAAACAACTCTTATCACCGGAAAAGCATCAAGCAATATCTTAATTGAAATATTGTCAACCACTGTTTGATTTTTTTAATTACTTTAATTATTTCTTTTAGTTGTCTTTCAGAGACATTTTTAAATTTAAATTTGTTTAGTACTTGATTTAATTTTTTATTTAATTTAATTTAGTACTTCAATTAAAATAATTTGTTTCCTATTCAATATTGATCAAGTACCATAAATTGAATGATATATGCATTGAAAAACAATGCTAAGACGGCAGCGTCAAATACAGATATTCTCGTAGTCACATTACAATGTAGATAATTAAATTATATTTAGTTGTTGTCAGCATTGAACTATAAAATCCTAAAATTGTAAAAAATCTTCTCAGCGTGGTTACATTACAAATAGATGTTTGGATAGTAACCATCAGTAGATCGTCTATTTGTTATTTAACTATTAATCATATAAACTTTATAGCAAGTTTGAATGATGTCCATAGTTTTTTTAAATAATTATTGAAGTGATCGGTTCTTTTTGATTTGTTCCGCATCTTATATGTTGGAATTATCGTACGCTGCAGAAATATACGATAAGGTAAATGTAATTTTTTTGTCCAATGAATAGTAAATTCCGACAATCACGTGTCCTTTTTCTATAACTTTTTATACAAAAAAAAAATGTGAAACAAAAGTTACAAGTTACATTTTCTACAACTTTCTTATGAATTATTTTTCCCTGCAACATATTGATTGCGACGTGTGGATGTTTGTTCAATTTAATGTGATTTATTTAATTAAAAATTAGCATCCGCTAATCAATAAAGTTAACCAATTGCGCAATAATAACCAAATGTAAAACTTGTTTGCAAGAACTTAGCTACTACTTAAAATAGTCCTTAATAAATAAAAATAAGTTTACTAAATTTAGCGTAATTAAGCTAACTAACAACTACGAATTTGTGAAAGACTCACAGATACGCAGTTGCTATTAATTTAAGCAATAATTGAATGTCTGTTTGTACTTTTGCAAGTGCATTGATTAATAATAAAAATATTAGCAATGGAGTGTTCTAGAGAAATATTGAAAACTTTACATCAAATTTAAACAATTTTCTTCACGATTTATATATTTTAGTTTTTGAAAAACAATTACCTCTTCATTTAATAACCATTTACTAATAAGAAGTAAACTAAATTCAAATCCCTTCATTTTTTTCTAGATGGTATAAAATAAAATTCCTATTTCTTTATTTGGTTTTCCGCGCTTGTTTAAAGCTTTGATTTCCTACCCTTTATAACCACTTACTCGTCATATTTGAAACTGAATAAGATAATTTATTTACAGTATATGCGCATGTACCCAACAGATTTGACAAAAATGTGTTTTTAGAAATATGTTATTATTGTGTATTCACCGTAATAATTTTTTTAAAACCTATTAAACTTAAATTCTGTTTTTAGATTTCAAATCCTCTAAATTGTGAAAAACCTTAAATTAAGCTACAATTGTTTGGCGAAATAAAAGCTCAAAGATAATAAAAAAATAAATCTTAGGTTCTTTGATTTTCGGTTCCTACTTAATTATACTATTAAACTTCGCTTATATAAAAATTAATGATTATTGGCTGGATAACAAAAAAATTCCAATAAAATAATTTTTGGAAAATCCAACTTTAACCATTTTCTTTATTTTCATTTAAACTTTGAACTTTGCTTAAATAAAAAAAATAAAATCTATTCTTAAATCGTAACATTGATATCGTCGCGGTCTATTATCTGTGGTCTAATAAAAGATGGTACATTAAAGAACAAAATGCTCTATATATCACCATAATATATTGGTTTCAATTATAGCGAAAACGTATGTAGAAAAAATCTTCTCTCACTTCATTTGCTATTTTTATATTCTGGCATTTCGTATTCATTTCTTTGATTACGTTTATCCATTGTGGTGTTACCCCTTTGATTTTTAAGAGATGTTTGATATTTTTGAAGGGGATTAGTAGGTTGACATTTTAATTTTAAAGCGATTTTTCTGTTATTTGACTTATATTATGTAATGGTTCAATTTATATACAGGATGTTCGGAAAATGTGGAAAATCTATAGGATTCGGATAGACCATAAAAAAATAAGATGTCAAGTTCCTTTAAACAAATTTCTTACAGGCCGTCCTTACAAAGATATGTACTCCCGAAGAACTCCTCTGGAAATAAGTTTTTCTTGAATAACTTTTCAATTATTTGATGAAATTTTGCAAAACTTTAATATAATGAGCACTAGTAAGAACCACTTAACATAATCATAAATAATAATTACCTTTCTTTAGTTTGCCAGGATTTAGAACATAATGCTACTATTTTTAACTTCCTCTGTGATAAAAGCTTCAATATAATGTTGATAATAGTTTTTCCTTCCGTATTGTTTTTACAATATTGTATCCCAATGCCGTACTTAGGACAAAGTAACGTTGCTTCGTTTTAAATTACGGTGTCAATTGCTAGTTTTTTTAAGTTATTTTATTATAGAAGTGAGTGATGAAACCCGTCCTTCATCTTTACATGGAACGCCCGTTTTATCTGATCACTGCCACAGAAGGAGCACCCACATTAGGGTGCGAAACGTCGCCTTAACTGAAAACTGTGTCTTTTTCTTCACATAATTTACACGGATGTCATTGACTTTACTTGATTAATTGGTAAGAACTTGCCAGAGATGGAATGTGGTAGATGTAATGAAACATATTTTAAAAGGCCTGGTTGTACTAACACCGTATACAAGAAGTAGACTTCTAACAAGAACTCTGTCACTGATGATATGAATGCAGCTTACGAAGTATATTTATTGCAGTCTTTAAATGAACCGTTTATTACCCATTAATACAACCAATAAAAACCAAAACAAATTCAACAATGGCGGTCAGCTTGATTAACGTTGATTGTTATAAACCATACGGCTCGCAATATTCGTATTAAAACAAAACAAACCATGAATAATACAAAAATATCGTATAAATACAGCTTTATTGGTCAAAAATAAAGTTGCTTTTATAGTTGCTACTTTTAAAAGCAACCATTTTCTTCAATGGCGCAAATGGTACCGAGAGATTTGACAAAAATTTGCGCCAAAAATCGCACTCTAACCATATATAATGGATTACCTTAAACCACCTTAAATGAAATACACAGCCTTTAATAAAACCAATGGCGCTAAACATTTCGCTATGATTTATTTAAATCAAAACGGTACCAAAACAAATTTACCCGTTACATTCATAAAACGTGTTTTGAATAAGAATTGAACTTTTAAGGTGTTGTTGAGTAGAAAGATTCTTGCTTTGAATAAAACATTTTGTAACGTGAATCTTGTTTTCACGGCGGTAAAATAAGAATTTTTATGTGACTTACGTTTATGTGGCGTTGCAATGTACTTTTCTGGATCGTCCAAAACATGGAGAAATGTCCGCTGAAGATAACGTTATATCATTGCCGACATTGTTTCTTTGAAAGTAGTCTGAAGCGCGTGTTTTCCCTCGGACGCCAGTTGTAAATTTTTCTTTTTTTATCAAATTTAAATTGAGTATTAACATTATTATCTCCTCACAATTTAGTATTAAGAATCAGAACTCATTAGACAAAGGAAGTCAAAGTTTTGATTGCAAAATTACCGTTTAGAGGAGAAGTTTTTGTGTTGCACATGTATACGTCATTACTATTTCGTTTTTAATTTTAGACTTTTCAACTTTTGTTGTACGTTACGATTCTTTCGAATTCTGCGTACACTCATGAAATTTAAAACTTGGACACCACAATTTCTGTAAACAAAAGTTTGCACATTGTGAAGCGGCTTAAAGGTATCATTTACAATTCTAACAGCAGGTAGTCTCAGCAGGGTTATCTTATAGAAGGACTGTAGAATGAATCATTACACTAAGCACGTTTTAGAAAATAGGTAATTTACGTTGCTTACTTAATTTTTTCTTTAAAGAATATATTTGAAGGTATCGCTAATTAAACACCATAGCTCGATTAATTATCGAATCAAAATTTTGTTTAGGAAATGTTTACAAAATAAAATTAGAAATAATTTTGGTTTAAAAACGTCTACAAGCAATAACTTTTAAATTAAATCAAAAAACTAAACATGGTTATTTGGGTTGACTGATTATTACTTATTTTTAAATAAATCTAACCTACTAATTATTGTAAGTTATTAAAAAAAATCACTCAAACTCTCTATTCATAATATTTAGTCCTTACAAAATGTATATTTTATGACGTTTCATTTTTTCTGTAGTTAATATAAAAAGTGAAAATAATTAAGCATACCAAGTCATAGTTTATAAATTAAATGAAAACTTTTTTTTAAATAAAAAGAGTATTACTATATAAATAAATATAAGAAATCAATAATGGGTGTGACCTCCATTATTATTGATACATTCTTGGAGGCGTCTGCTCATTGACGCTATCAAGGTATCAATATAATTAATATTAATTGTTTCCCATGCGGTATCAATGGCTGCAATTAGTGCATTACGGTTTACTGGTATAAAATTTGGCCCTTGTTGTCTTTGGATAACAGCAAGTATTCGACCCAAACATTTTCGATAATGTTAAAATCTGGGCTTTTTGCTGGCCAGGGTAACAGCTCCAAATTCCAGACGACGTCTCATATTTTTGTCACTGAGAACTTCTTTCGCACAGCATTATACTTCTTTATTCCCATCTCCTTTAATCTTTTTTGTGCAGTTATACGGCATCCGGGAAAATGTGTATCTGCTATAGCCCTGGAGTATGTAGCAAATGGTTGTTCTGTTACGTAATGAAACAACTCGAGATCTTGAGCACTTGTAGATACTTTAGGTCTACCACTTCCGATGGCTCTTTCCAAAGTGTGTTCAAGATTCCATTTTACTCGGTAATGCCCTACGGTGCATTTTGGTATATCTAACATACGTGAAATTTCACGCACGCTACGGCCCGCCGCCAATTCCGAAACAATCCGCGCTTTCAAATCAGCACCGAGATGAGGTGGCATTTTCACAACACTTGAAATTTTAAACTAAAATGGAATTTACATTTCTTACTTTATTTATTGGTTCACACTACCCCTTCTCAAACAGTAGGTAATTGTTTATTTATTACATACTTCTAATGATCAATGTAACAACCCGTAGAGCAATATGACTTAAAGGAAGTAA
Organism: Abscondita cerata; assembly: GCA_030710515.1. Classification (NCBI taxonomy): domain Eukaryota; kingdom Metazoa; phylum Arthropoda; class Insecta; order Coleoptera; family Lampyridae; genus Abscondita; species Abscondita cerata. Next base: position 52,332 of record JALBCR010000590.1, on the reverse strand, counting down.
ATTAAACAACAAAGATATTCTTATTGTTATTGAAACTTATTCATAAGTAAAGCCATTTCCTTATAATGCTAATAGACAGGATTTTCTTTTAAGTATTATGATTACAATAGAGAACTTATAAACTTTCGAAAATATCTAATTATAAATATTTACACTGCAATTGCGCTTTTCCTTAATAATTTCTTAGCAATAACATACACGTTCTTGGTTTTTAAGTTGTCATAAATTTGATATGATATAAATTTGTGTTTCTAATATCACATCACAAACTAATCTTTATTCACAAAAAAATTGTTGCTTAAGTTGTAAAGCTTCGTACACACCTGAACAACAAACCGAGCAACAAACACAACAACGAACCGAAAGTCAAACAGAACGACAAACGATCTTTTCATGATTTCCACAATCCGAACAACAAACGGAACGTTTGTGCTGTTTCCATAATTATTTTTTCAGTAGTTTTCAGTTCATATATATTTATTATTGAGAAGAGAAAATTGCGGAAAACAAGAAGATAGTGCCAACCAAATTTTTACGCACAAAGAAGAGTAAAAATTATAATTTACTTCGCTTTTTTTTTTTATTTTGGAAATTTCCCCCCAACTGATGCTAATAGGGACATCATTTTTTCTGCATTTTTAAACACTGATTAATTTAAAACATTTTCTTCTGTCAACTCCATAATATTACCTAAAACACAACAAACCCACAAAAGGGAGGACAAAAAATAAATAATTTAATTCTCCCGCATAAGTTTTGTTTGCCGTTTTTGTTTAGATTCGTCCAAACCGAAACGCATTCGCGTGCATTTTCTTTGATGTCGGAAAATAAACCCACAAGTTGCGGGAACGCCGCAAACCGTTCGTGGAACAATCAGGACTTGCGAAAATCTGTTCTAAAAATTTGTACGTAGCACCGTCCAAATTAATGTTTTGATTGCCGTTCGGTTATTGCTTGTAGAAATCAAAATTATTTCTAATTTTATTTTGTAAACACTTCCTAAACAAAATTTTTATTCGTATAATTAATCGAGCTATGGTGTTTAATTAGCGATACCTACAAATATCTTCTTTAAAAAAAAAATTAAGTAAGCAACGTAAATTACCCTATTTTCTAAAACGTGTTAATGTAATGATTCATTCTACAGTCCTTCTTATAAGATAACCCCTGTTGAGACTACCTGTGTTAGAATTGTAAATGATACCTTAAACCCGCTTCAAGTGCAACTTTTGTTTACAGAAATTATGGTGTCAAGTTTTAAATTTCATGAGTACATACACATTTACAATGTGCCGTCGAGATCATTGTCGTTAGTTAATTTATGTAAAACTATTTCGTGGTGTAATTATTCTGTGAACTGTTCTTTTATTATTTATTAACTTTTTTCACAATTATTGAACGCCTGAGGAAGGAAACCCAACAATTTATTTTAAATAAATGAAACGTTTCCGAAACGTTGCGATTTAGATAAATCAGCGAAAGAGTTTTATTTCCTTGTCTTCATAAGAAGGATTAACTAAAATTTAATTAAACAATAACATTGAATGTCATTTTACCAATGTAAATGATTTGTGGCACAAGCAATTAGGGAACTTAAACAGGCAAAGCCTAGCAATAATAAAATAACCTTTTAGTAAACAAGTATGTGATTAGTGCAAAGAAGGAAAAGCACAACAATTACAATTTTTTAGTAAAACAGAAAGAAAATCAACAAGAATTGGTGAATTAATTGATACTGACCAAAACAAACTGCAATTATTGGTGAACGATATTATCAAACCATTATTGACGAATACAGCCATTTACCTATGCGAAGTTTGTATATTGAAAAATAAATCGGAAGCAGCAGAAAATTCAATAAATTACCTTAATCGTATAGAAACACGTTTGGCTAGAATATGTACAAGTCGAATTCGTTGTGACAATGAGCGAGAATTCAAAACAAACGTACTAACAGATTACTGTAATAAAAATAATATTATCTTGGAATACACATTACCATATTCTCCACAAATGAATGGTGTAAATGAAAGAAATAATAAAACACTTCTGGATAAAGTTAGGACGATGTTTTCTGAGACAAAAGGTAGCAATAAGAACTGCAGCATATATCAATTGAATCGGTCATCAAAACCAACGTTACATGGAAACATCCCAGCAAAAATATTCCTAAACAAACTAGACTTAAGAAAAATTAAGAATTTTCTGTGCAAAAGCATGGGCAGTAATGCTACCAAGAAAGAGTAAATTGGAACCACGAGGGAAACAAATGAGAATGATAGGGTATGGAACATACGGATATAGATTATGGGATCCTGAAACAAATAAAGTTACTGTAAGTCGCTAAGTATCATTTGATGAAACATCATATAAATATATCTCACCGGAATTACAAGTCAAGCAAAATTTAGAAGAAAATGTAATGATTCGAGAAGAACCAGATGATAATTTAGAAGAATATACTTTCGAAGATACTAGAGAAAATGATGCAGTACCGGCAATTAAACCAGAAGATGAGTTAAATCAAGAAAATTAAAATAAAACTAGATCTGGAAGAAATGTTAAACTTCCCAATTACTTCTACTATTCAGCATATTGTCTAACTACTAGTTCCGACGATCCGCAAACGTACGAAGAAGCAATAATACAAGATGATTGGAAGACAGCTATAAGAAACGAAATAGAATCTCTTGAAGCTATGGACACATGGGAAGAAACACCATTACCAGAAAGTAAAACAGTTATAGATACAAAATGGGTATTTTTAAACTAAATAAAATGGTGTTAAAAAAGCTAGAATTGTAGCTACAGGGCTATCAGGAAAGTAAATTTTAAAATGTCTTTGCTCTAGTAGCTTAGAATGTCTAGTGTAAGAATGTTACATCGTTTAGCAGTGCAAAATAATTGGATAGTAAGACAATTAGACGTGCCAACTGCTATCTTAAATGGTTGTAGTTCATAATGATATTTTTATTAAATCACCAAAGGATATAAAAATAACGGAGGGTTTAAAACTAAAAAAAGGGTTCATATGAATTGCAAAGTTTGCCGAAAAGTTGGAATGAGAAGTTTAACCAGTGTGTATTAAACGATGGTTTTAAACAGTCAAAAAGTAATGTTTGTGTTTATCAAAAAATAGTGTGGTTTTGTTAATTTTTGTTGATGACATTATTGTGACTGGTGAATTAATTGAAATTAAATCGATAGTGAAAATGTTACAAAAAGAATTTAATACTACCGATCTAGGTAAAATAAAGAACTTTCTCGGTATTCACATTGAACGTTTAATCGATAAAATTCTTGATAAGTTTCAAATGAAAAGTTGTAAAGGTATGAAAACACCAATGGAAAACAATTTTCAAGCTGAAATAAGTACTGTTGATTCAGAAAAATGTTTCTTTTAGGCAACTCGTAGGTAGTTTAATGTACATTGCTTTAGGAAGTAGGTCCGACATTACCTCGCAGTATCATATTTGAGCCAGTTCTTAGATAAAGTAAATGTTAAACTATGGAAAACTGGAAAAAAGAATTGTAAAATATCTCCATGAAACTTGAGAATTAAAACTAGTGTATAGAAAAGATAATTGTGTTAATAAGCTTATTCAGATGCAGACTGGGCAAGCAATGTCATAGATAGAAAAAGTATGTTATGTGGAATAATATTTTTCTTTGGAAATCCAATAGATATGCTAGAAAACAAAGTACTATAGCCTTAAGCTCTACTGAATCTGAATACATTGCCGCTACAGTTACACCAAAAGAATTGTTATGTGTAAAGTATTTAGCTCAAGAACTGTTAGGTTCAATACTTGTTGTAAAACTTTTTGTAGACAATCAAGGTGCAATTTTTATTTCAAATGAAAATTGTCGTAAATAAAAACACTTTGATGTAAAGTGTCATTTCATTAAAGAAATAGTTTAGAATGATGTAATTCAGACAAAATATATAACCGGTAACGTGAATATTGCTGATATATTCACAAAACCATCACTTTACGAAAAGTTTAATTATTTAAGAAGTAAAATATTTGCTTGAATTTCAAATTACTTGTTTAGAATTTATCTGAGTTACACATATGTATAAATATAGCTTAAGAACAATTTTATTTTATTACAGTTGTGAGTTACAATTGAGACGGGGGTTAAAACCCTAATTACTTACATGTACTTACGCCACAGAATATGATAAGTATGCGCGTTTGACATCATGTTTTCAAGATTACTTGTAAAACAAAAGAGTTTGTAGTTATGTTATAAATAAAGATATTCAGTATTAAAACTCTGCACACCATAGGACCATATCTAATCATTAATTCTCGTTATCACTGGACGACTCACCATTATTAAAACAACAAAGGATGAACGCCCGATATCGCTAATCACTAATAACTATCTGAGGTTACTCTACGGAGGCAGCTCGGTATCTTATCATAGGTCAAAATCTAACCCGGACCATACATAGTGATACTAACCAAAACTCTATGAAGGAGCTGTCTTCAATATACAGTGTGTCCGCGGATTGGGGTATCCAATAAGGAAAAAAAATTATTATTTATGATACGACCAAAAGTTATTATTTATAAAAAATTCCGCTTTAATAAATTAGAAAAGTAGAAAAATGCTTCCCATAATTTATTATTTTTTACAAAAAATTATAAAACAAAGTTTTTTATAAACTAAATACCAATTTTGAAATTACTATTTGAACTAGGTTGAAATTTGCAAGACGACATGAAAATGAACCACTAACTTTTAGAATAGAGTAATTTTTAGTGATGAAAATACATTTTTAAACGATCAAGCGTAAAATTGAGTTTTTTAACCCCATTTTTGGGGGTAAAGTAGACCATTTTGCCCGCGGGCTTAAAAGTGTTACTTTTGCGCTCGTGGGCTTTCGGTTTTTAAATCATTAAAATTGATCTAATGTATTGCTGGATGCAACCAAATCGCCATTATTGGTGTCTATTGACTATTCTGTAATCAACTTTAACAATATTGTAATGATTGATACGCTTGTTAAAAGAACTGTATTCTGTAAACGTTTACTTATGTGCAATTCGCACTTCACACTTCACAGTGCTCCTATTTCACTGCATGAATGCAGCCATCCCTTCTTAAAACTTTAGTAGTGTAATCTCCTTAACCTAACCTTAATTATTTTTCTTCTACTTTTACCTTCCTTTATTTTCTATTTGCTTATTTTAGTCCTGTTATCGCTTTTTCTCTATGATTTTGCATCTCGTTTTATTATTTCCATCGTAGTCCTACTCCTGTCTGACAAAACAGTTTTTATAAGGCTAAGCACATTTCGAAATCTTTGTTTCAGATAAGCATAAAATAAGTTGTAATTTATTATTAATAATCTGCTGGTTTTTTAAATTAACAACATGTGGAAGGCAATTCAAATAAGGTCGTTTATTTCCAAAACATAGGCCAGACTGTATTGCTCTCACAATCATTAAAACAGACCCTAAATTGTCAATGTCGTCAATGAATATCTGCGACAGTTCCTCTCTGCGGCAAGTCCCAGCAATTCCTATGATTAAAGCCACCTAATTTTTTATATTATGTTAGGTATAATATTCTTAATCAAAACAATTTACTTACTTCATCATTAAAAATCTATTATTTGGAGATTCTATAATAAATTTTAAAATTTGTCTCCTTATTAAAATTTTTAATTTTTTTTTTAATAGGTTTGTATCCGTCCAATTTAAAAAATAAAAAAAATTTCAAAAAAAAAAAATACAAAAAAAAAAATAAAAAAAAAAATAAAATTAAAAAAAAAAAAAAAATTTTAAAATCAAATCTAAAAAAAATTTAAAAAACAAAAATTAAAAAAAAAAATCAAAAAAATTTTTCAATTAATAATTTTTTCAAAAAATTATTTTATAATAAAAACAAAAAAAAAAATTCAAAAAAAAAAAACAACAAAAAAACACCCCCCCCACACTCTAAACAAAAAAATTTATTTATTTACAAAAATTTTTTCCAAAACTTTAAAATTTATTTTTATTGTTTATTTATTTTTTTTTTTATTTTTAATAAATTTAAATTTTATTTTTAAAAAAAAAAAAATTATACATAAAAAATTTTTTTTAATAATTTATAAAATAAAAAAAAAAAATTAAAATTTTTAAAATTTTTTAAAATTTAACAATAATAAAAATTATTTTTATTATTTAAGGTTTTCTTTTTATTTATTTTTAGGGTAAAAACAATTTTTTTGGTAGTTTAAAGTTATTAAAATTTTTTTTAAAAAAATTAATTTTTTTTTTTTGTTTTAAGTTAATTTGTGTTGTTTGGTGTTGGTTTTAAGGTAAAATCACAGTAAAAAAAAATAAAAAAAAAAAAAATTTTTACAAACTAAAAAAAAAAAAAAAAAAGGAAAAAAAGTTATTTTTTTCAAAACCCGTCCCCCTCACACTATTTTATTTAAAAGAGGTTTTGATTTTTTCCCTATTTTTTATATTTTTTTTTTTTTTTGTTTTCCTTCCAATTTCTTTTTAGGAATACAGTTACTTTTTTGAAAATTGCTTATTTCAAGATTTTCATTAATTGAGATAGCGGCCTTCGACATTGAATAAATCGACCAAGGTGTTGATGATTTATAAATACTTCTGACTTCTCAAATAAATACGCTAGAAGCGCATTTTCTGATGTTTTTGCCTTTTTTCCGAGACGCCACTTAAGATAATCATCGTAAGTTTTTTTAGAAATTTTCAGCGATTTTTGACCTTCTCAAAAGATGCACGACTAGCGACCACTTCTGGTGGCGTACAAGATATCGGAAAATCTTCCATGTTTTTGTTAAATAATAATTTGATGCTTGCAGTTTTACAATATGACAGTCACTGTGATGAAAACTATATTTTTCAACAAGTAAGTTGCCTTATTTTCACTGATAATTTATTACATGACTAGAATTTCAAAAAAATAATTAAGAATTGTTATTAGTTACACATTTTAAGACAAATTACCATGGTCTAAAAAATAATTTCATTCCTTATTGACTTATGCATCAAATCATTCATTGGATTAGTAGTTGAATAGTAACCAAATTTTATTGTAAAAATGTCGAAAAAAAGGTAACCAATTAATTTCAATTATTTTGATCGCGTTTAGTATACTTCTATCATCATTTTGATTTATCTGTAAAGTCGTCACAATTTTTGTGTTTTGTTTTAAAGGATAACGTCCCTATTGACACTTTGCAACTGGTGTTAAACTGAATCGAAGAAAATAACTTGCAAGTATTGCTCTGGCCCACGAAGAATCCAGATATTAGGTAATATCGTAGAACACGTTTGGACTTGAATGCTTGCTACCATCAGGGGGCATCAAGGGCCAAATTTTATACCAGTGAACCGGAAACAACTGATTACACCTATTACGAAAGCGTGAGAGACAATTCATCCTAATTATATCAATTCAATATTTTTTTAAGGGCAAATTTTGAAGGTAGAGTTTTCCCTTTTATGGGTTTCGGCTTTTGTAAACAACTTACTATTTGAATTTTATAAATTATTTGCACATTTTCGACAATGTTATTTAAATGCGTTTTGCTAAAATATATCCCAAGCGTTAGTTTTATTATTGGATTACCTATACTATATTGCTATGTTTAATCTTACTGTATAGCAAAGTAATAAAATTTTATAAAACTCAATCTCATTTAGGGTGTGGTTCAAATTTATTTTTTTACCGATGTAGTCCTAATTGATTTCTTTATTTTCATTCGGTACAGACGCACCATCCATTTCAATAACCCAACGTAAAAATTGTATTTGAAAATAATTCAATTCAATTCAAACAGAATAATAAAATTTGACTCACCTCGTATATTCTCTAATTCCTTGTAAATTCAACTAGATGAGCGCACACTATTGTGGAGTAAGTAATTAAACACTAATAGTCATTCATTAGCAACACATAACAATAACTAATAAGAAACCGAACAACAAAATAAATAAAAACCCTAAAAACTAAACAAACACACAAAATGACATAAAGATTTGAATTTGCACTTTTGATTTTTGTGCCAAGTCTGTGAGCAATTTAGCTCCCGCTGTCAAAAGTTTGTCCCTCAAAAAACCCAAATTCACTTTCACTTTAATTGCATGAATATTATTGCAATTCACATCAGCTAGTCCTTTTTTTTATGGTAAGTTTTATATTTGTTACTTCTTTTGTAGTAAGTAACTTACAAAACATGTTGATTCCAATGGTTATTCTCCTTCTCTTTTTTTCTCTTCTCGGCAGCAACACGTCACAAAATCCGTGACGTCACTCAATCGGAAATAAATATCACTAACGAATACTCGCGAATTCCGTGTACGTAATCACACCTGCAAGAAAGATAAAGACTCCTTATCTCCCATACACATATCACGTCTTCCTTACACGAAGGATAAAACAGAAGACCCCCTTCTTTCTCCATAGCACCACTATTTATAATTTTGTACCCTTCTTCACCTTTTCAACCCCTTCTTTACTGTTTCGAAAACGAGATCATGTTTGCGTTCTAGAACATTCTCGACTCTTGTATTTCATTAAATGTTTCTATTCCTTATCATGTCCATATTGCCCGTTTTTTCACTTACTTAAATTTTTAATTACAATCCTATAACTAATTGACATCACTAATTTAATTACATATTACATAATACAAAGATTAAATGTACGAAGGTACTCAAATTTACTTTCTGCTGCTGGTAATGCATTTTTTTTTGTTTACTTTTAGTTACTGAATACGAAAAGTGCCTATAACGAATTCAAATAAAGAGGGTTTTATAATTGAAAAGACCATAATTAAAGGTTTCTATCTAAATTGCAACATTCTCGGACACGATTTGAACTGTACCCCATTTTCTTTAATTTTATAAAAACCGCAAGGTTAGGCAACTTACCTTCCTATATATAATTTTGTTTATGTAATTTCTAATCACAGCAATTATTTATTGTTAAATTATAATTCTAGAAATGTAACGATTAAACATGTATGCCTTTTGAGTTTAAATAACTCGAAAACGGTGATCTCTATATAATTCAAACAAGAGCACTTTTAATCTTTTAGAATAATTAAAAATATTTTAAAAATATGTGACATAACCCTCACTTACCCTTTAAAAGTACCCTGTATTCATACGGAATGAGATAGATGGTAACATGAAATTAATTATCTTAATGTCTTATAATCATTCCAAAATTTGAAATCCATCATCAAAACCGTTTAGAAGATATTGGAAAAAATAATACCGTGTGTCCCTTGGAGAATGCAACATAGGACTTTTAATAAGGCAAAATATAGAATGGATCTACTAGTGCTTTGAAATTTTCAACCAATGCGACGTCGGTATGTGTCATTTTGATTGCTCTGAAGTTGCAGCAACCAACTTAAATTTGAATTATTAGCGCTACCTTTATAACTTTCTGGAATAATGAGTGTGTATACAACAGCTGAAAAAGTTCAAATGGTTAAATGTGTATGCAGTGGTGAAAGCTATAGAAACTGTGCAGCATTATTTGCTGCACTTTTTCAAGATCGACCGATTCCAAGTGCTAGTACAATCATGCGAGTATTTCAAACCTTACTAGAAAATACTGGCAGTGTTCAAAGACTGGCCAAAGCCTGGTGCAGCTTTGACAGGCCTTAACTACAAAAACGACAGAGATTGATGTACTATTCCCTGGACGCTGATCACCAGATGAAAATTGGGCAAACCCCTAAAAAATCGCCACCTGACTTAATATAAAATTGTAGTATTGGACCATTTTAAAATTCAGCGGCAATTATGTACATTAGACTGTGATTAGACTAGGCAAAGGCTGATGCACACACCACTTTTTATGTTCCTGTCAGTTGTCATTTGTATTTTTGTTTGTTCTGGTTTTTAACGTTTATTTTGTGTCTGTACTTTTCTTATATTAAATCAGTCTTTCTCAAGACTCTACAGTAGTCTTTTGATTTTGAACAAGGTATGTGTTGATGTTTTTTGTATTAATTATAAATAATAATATTGTTTATTAGGTTAGAGTTACAATAATGGCTTATTCTCCACCGCTAAAACGACAATCCAAGCATTTATCAGTTTCCGATAAAGACCGAATTATGAACATATTTAAGACATGCGAACAAAATTTCCCAGAACGACTTAAGATAGAGAATATTGAATTTACGGCAACAGCTGCAGGTTGGTTAAATTAGTTTTATTTGCCTTTATGCCTTATGGTACTCAGATAGAATTTGGACTAATTTATGGTGTTTTGTTTTAAGGAGTGTGTGTAACAACTGTATATAGCGTTCTCAAGCAATACAGAAGTGATCATGTGTTAACATCACCGAATGTGTATCACCGATCAAGACCTATTTTGGATAACATCAGTGATGCAACTAAAAGTGCTATTAGCACGTGAGGTTCATTCTTTTTTCTTAAGAAATGAACCACCAACTATTCAGAAGATAATGACCAGCATTCATGAAAATGAAAATTTGCCTCACCTGAAAAGGACTACGTTAAAATCTTTATTGAAGGAGATAGGCTTTCGGTTAGTAAACAACAAATTTATAAATACCACTCAAATTAAAAACCATTCTTAAAACCAGCTAAAATGTTATTTACAAAGAAATACCTGCAATTAAAAAAAACATTATGGACTTCTCATAAACAAATGATCTTTTTAGGTTTATGTGATTTATGGTTTTTCTTTTTATTTTATCGTTTGAATGTTAACATTAAATCATTTTTAACAAACTTAATTCATTTCACAGGTGGAAAAGAATTTTAAAATGTATAACATGTAGGTGTTATTGATACATCTAGGTGTTGCCAAGTAAAAAAATACAGCTGCTTTGTAGAAAACCATGTAGTACACATTGTTGCTTATCTTGACGATTTTTAATTGATTTTGGATATAAACTTACATTGAAATTTGTTGGTTCTAAAAAGTCGCCAATGATTATTATTAATCCATGTAAAATCACATTTTAATTTTTCTTTGAAACATTTCTAAATTAATAAAATTACTTTGCAGTTATACCAAAAGGAAACGTAATAATATGCTGCAAGAAAAAAATGAAATCGTTGCTTGGCGAAGAAGATTCTTTGTGAAATACGAAAAATTAGAAGTGAAGGAAAGAAAATCTATTATTTAGATGAAACTTGGGTAAATGCAGGACATACTGTCCAAAAGTATGGATGGACACATCAGTTACTTCAGCTAGGCAAGCTTTTGTGGATGGTCTGTCAACGGGACTTAAAGATCCTTCAGGGCAAAGGGAAACGTCTGATAGTACTTCATATTGGATCAGAAGACGGTTTTGTTAAAAATGGATTACTTTCTATTTGAGTCAAAAAATACAAGCGACTACCATGAAGAAATGCTGTGCAGAGGTTTTCGAAAAGTGGTTTACTTATATCTTGCCGAGCCTAGAAGAAGATGCAGAAATTGTTTTGGATAATGCGTCATATCACAGTAGAAAGTTAGAAAAAAATCCAACCTCTTCCACTAGAAAGGCCTGATATTCAAGCTTGGTCGGACAACAAATCGATAGCCTATGAAGATGATATGGTAGAAAGCTGAACTGTTAACACTTGTTAAGGAACATGCGCCGATAAATAATAAGTATGTGGTGGAAAAAATGGCAAAAGCTAGAAGTCAGAAGAGTGCTGCGGTTGCCACCGAAACCCACTGCGAATTCTAACCCAATAGAACTGATTTGGGCACAGATGAAGTCGGAAGTTGCTAGAAAAACACTACACGTTTAAAATAGGCAGATGTGAAAAAATTGTTTACATGAAGTTGTAAAGCTAATGTTACACCAGACATATTGGAAGAAAAAGCTGTGGAACATGTTATAAAAGGTGGATGTGGAAATGTGGCAGACAGAACATTCTACTCGAAATTGAAGTTGAACCTTTGGTCATTGCATTAGGTAATGATATCTTCATCTACCTCTGATTCAAAATCTGATTAAATCAGTGATTTAAAAATTATAAACATATCTGTTTTAATTTAGACTTCTGTTTTATTGAAATTGTACTTGTGATGTTATAGAAGTGTTGACACTTGTTTCCAATATTTTTTAATCTTAAGACATGAGCTGTTCGGAAATATATTTGGGTGTTGTTACATACAATTTATTTATTCATTATATGAGAGACGTTACTGCACAAAATGTTTATTGTAGATATACCTATCATTTATTTATGTTGAAAACTAATTATGTAAATATTTTTAAATAATTGCAACCCTTAATAAAACTTAAATCAGTAATATATTTGTCTAAAATATGTTTGCAACCTGGGAGGAAAAATTACACTATGAAAATTGAAGGTTACAGGTGTTACAGATTTAAAAAAAATATTAGTTGACCACTTTGATATCGATTGCCAAGTCGTTTAATTTGGTAGTTTAGTACAATACAGTCCTCGGAAAATACATACTATGATTGTGTAGAGATTATACACATTTTCAACTTTTTCGTATATTTCCGTATAATTCACAATTGCGAAAATTCCGCATCACAAATAATTATCGATTATCTAACGCTTTCCTGTGTTTACCTTTGTGAATTCGTGTTTTAAATTAAGAATTGCACAGGGCATTACATCAAAAAAATATTGTTGGTTGCCTACAATTAGGAGTAACACCATTTTAACCGCAGACTGAGATGGGAAAACTGTTAGAATAAGTATTCGACCTTTGAAAATCTTTTTGTTTTAAGTTTTTCATTTGGGCTTGTTTCCCTTTCCCTTTTTTTTCTTTTTCTTTTCTATAATATAATTTCAATTCATTTTAATAATATTTTAATTTTAAGAAAATTTTGTTTTTGCTTTTTTTTAAATAATTTTTTTTACATATATTAATAAAGAAACAAAGTATAAGTCCTACCATTATTCTCAACATCAAGAGCTTTTCAGAACGGATGCTAAAAAAAGACACGAATTTAATAAAATTTTAATGGAAAAATCTAATAATGACGATAACTTTATTAAAAATCTGTGTTTTACTGATGAATTCACTTTTACATTAAATGAAACACCAAACATTCAAAATTACAGTTTTTGGAGCACAGAAAACCCTCATCTATTTATACCAGCTCACACCCAATATCCCCAATCAGTAAATGTTTGGGCTGGGATATTTTCCAATACCATAATAGGTCCTTTTTTTATTGAGGGTACACTTACTGCTGTTAAGTACCGTGACCTATTAATTGAGCATGTGCTACCAGCATTGCACGAAGTTGCTGAAGAGGATACTGTTGTTTGGTATCAGCACGATGGGTGTCCAACTCATAGTGCTAATCTGGTAAAAGGCCTCTTAAATGATGCGTTGCCCAGAACTTGGATTGGAAGAGGTGGTGAAATTGCTTGGCCACCGAGATCACCAGATTTGTCTCCTAATGACTTTTTCTTATGACCATACATTGCCTCTAAAGTGTATTCAGATCGACCACACATCACTGTCGAGTCATTAAATGACAGAATTATAGAAGTTTGCTTTAATGTTCCGGCAAACGTAATCTTTAATGTGCAACGCAATTTTTATAATCGATTAAGGCATTGTTTAGCAGTAAATGGACAGCAGTTCGAGCATTTAATATAAGCAGTTGCTGGCTTAAATAAAATGTAGTTTTCACTTCTGCATACCTACCAAAAACCAAAACGGTCCTTTTCAGGACCACCAAAAATCACAAAAAGATTTTTTTTACACGACTTTCAAAGAAAATCAATTTTATTAATAAACATAATTTAAATTCATTTTACAAAGGTTTGGCGATTGTGTGCATAGATCTCATGTGTGCATTTGCAGAGATTTAAATTTATGATCTGAAATTTAGAATATGAAACAAAGAAAATAATTTAAAATACAAACCTTATTCTTTTTGTGAGTTCAAACCGAGGTTCAAACATTCAAAGCTGTTAACTATTTGGCATTCTCAAATAATCACAACATTTTGTTTACCTACATTTAGCTTGTACGACTCCTGCAAATAATATTCCAAGTTAAATCACTTTTTAGGTAGGTACTAAAATAATAATATTCCTTGCCTATGAAACTGTCGTCTCCTGGTTCTTCCTTCATCGTGTTTTACACAAGTATCGGTCTTATATCGTGAAGTTCTTAACATGCTGTATAAAAATGAAACCTGAATCCGTTTACATAATTATACTTTAATAGGCACTTTTAATCATATTGATATAACTGCATCTTAAATTAGCTTAATATTCTTTATAATTTACTTTTTGTTTATAACCTAAAATTAATTTTCGAAAATAATTATGCGTAATTATGTAAAAGAATTAGTTGTACTTACTTGAGAAAGCGATCACATCAAAGCGACTAAACAATTAGAATTTTCGCACAAAACAAAATAATAAATTTTTAGGTTGAGAAATGTCAAAAGGAATAAGGCATTTCAATGCGCTGTCAGATAGGTGTCAAAGACCTTTAAAAATGGCTACTGTAGAGCAAACTTACGTAGAGTTAGATGGATTTTATCATTGAGTTATAGGATTTTAATATAGTTTATACGTTTAATTGATTTGTAATGTACCGTAATGCCAGCATTTGGTCGTGTAGTGAACTGTGGCAGTAGCGGAAATCGTGACAGTGTTAAGTTTTTTAGAATGCCTGTTATTTGTAATTTTAAACATAAATTGAGTTAAAATACTTTTTCACAGATTCTATAACTAACTTAAATAAAACGACCACCAAAAGTACAAAAATCAACATACATTACTCACATTCAAATGAAAACAAAGGTTTGTTTACCCTGCAGACGCCATTTTGGCAAAAGCGTTGAAATGCCTCATATTACAGTTGTGGTAGACATGACAATCGTCACACACACACAAACCGCTCTCTCTTTCTTACTTCAACTGACACTTACAACGCACGTCGTATCGCGACGGTGAAAATATCATAGCACAAGTAGATCCGTTCTATATTTTGTCTTAATAAAAATCCTATGTTGCGTTCTCCCTGAGACACACGGTATATGTATAATATAATTAGGATCTTTTGCCTGCATTCCTCGTGGAATGCGCCCATTTATAATTTTCGGGAGAAGATTTTTTTGTAAAATTGTTTCTGTTTTGTTGTTGTTCTTTAAATATTTTTTATACATGAAAATCATTATCGCAATAAGTAATAAGGTTTCAATAACTTTTACCAGTTATATTCAGTTGAACCTGAGTTTGGTAAAAATAACTCCTTTTCAAACTGAAGAATGTAAAAATTACGTTCCTACCAACATATTAGTAAGGTCAGCCAATACCTGCAAGGCATTTCCATACTCTCTTGGGACAAAGAAAGTATGAAGACCTTCTGCAACGAAAAGGAGTTGTGCCTGTGAAAGGTGTGTTTAAACTTCTAACTCCTAAATGCTTATGAATAGAAAATCAAACTTTATTTCATATTTTTGTTTAAACTAGTGTGCATAACGTGTAGGACTCATTATCCGTATAAATTACTCTGTAAGCCCTATCATAAGATTAAAGAAAAACAAACTGATTACCTGATCTACAGTCACTAAAGATTAGACAGTGGCGACAATAGCATTACCTCCACTGCCTGGTCGCCATGTTACATTAAAATTTAAATCTTACGTAAACATAATACAATAGTATATTGAAAAACAAGTGTCACAACAACACTTTTTTGTCGCACGAAGACAAAGTTTGCAGACCGACCGGAGGGAGGTCTGCAATTGTACGGAGTGCGACAAAAGTAGTTGTGGCACGTGTTTTTCATACTATTTTTCTATTTCGCAAAAAATGTACTTCAAATACTTCAAGAAATAAATGTTAATATTTGATCTAGTGTTTTTTTTTGGTTTAAAGCTATGTTGGTAGAGTAGTTGATATCCTAATAAAGTTAGCAACAAATGCTGTTGAAAGTTTGCTATCTTCAAAATAATGTGTTGAGATTTTTAATCTCCGTTTAATTCACGAGTTAGTTACAAAACTTCTCCGCCGACCGTACTTTGTAATTTTAATAAATTTATATACTCTAATAATTCTAGAGAAGAAACGCTATTTTGAACGCACCTTTTTGTGAAATTCCCACAAATGTATAACCTACTTTTTTGTGAGAGCTTGGCCTTTAATAATTATGTACTTTTTCGTCTTTTATTGCCAAGAGTATTTTAATATAAGCTCACTAAGTTGATGGAGAATTAAATTACTCAATTTCGATTGTTTTGTCGAAATAAAATAGTTTTCATCACAGTAAAACAAGAAGACTAAATTTTTTTGTGGGAACGGATTGGTGCTTAATCAATATAATGTTCCACCTTCAAAGACAACGCCAGAAGTGTTTGACGATGTTTGATATATCATGGATGTAACTTAAGCACATCTCGAACAAGTTCAACTTTATATGATGACTTGTCGCATCATACCGAAGAAAGATATTTATATCCTTACTGTGTGCAAGCAGTTTACCAACTTATTGAGACAATTATCCTCCACATATTCAATACTGTCAATGGCTTTGCAACACTTTTATCAAGGATATATTTGCTTAAGATTCCTTATTGATGAATTTTTGTTTTACATTTACCGTTCTATAATTTCACAAACATGTGCATGTAGAGTTTAAAAAAAAACATTTTGTTAAAGTGGTTCCGCTTCACCTCCAAAAGATCTTTTCAGGAGTCGGAATGTTTACTTTTTATAGTTTTGATTTTTTCTTACAGCCTTACTTAAAGAATCTAACTTTTGAACAATAAGTAAATAATATTGAACAACTGCTAAGATAATAGTTTGTAAAATAGATGAGCTGAACACTCTTAACATGTTATTAAACGTTATCATTGGAATGTTGCATACAGTACAAAAACGTCTTAAAAATCACTGTGAACAAATTAAAGATTTATTACAATTGTAGATTAATGTCGATTTGTTATTATTAAAATTTGCTTTGCTACAAATTACGACAGATTTTTTATTTATACTTTCATGTTCGAGTTAATTGAAGATAAAACGACAATATGTATGTATAGTTGCTTATACTAAAATCAATTATGTTTACATTAATGTAAGTCATAAATGAGCGATCGATGGAAGAATATTGTGTGTTAAGTTTTGTTTCATAAATTAACATTAAATTTTCTTTCAATATTAACATCTACTTAATAAGAACTAACCAAACAAAACCTTACTTAATTTTCTTACGTCAAAATTAAAACTGTAAATTATTTGGTTATGCACTAATATTTTAAAAATCTCTAAAACAGTACGGAAACAGCTTCTATTTCCGTATCGTGTACAATACGGAAACAAAGTTATAGAAATTGCGAAATAGAAAAAATAATTAACACTAATAAATAATACATATTTTCATTTTATTGAGTTCAAACAATTACAACAAAATGTTATGTATAAGTACTAAACCAAACTGATTTTGTTATTTTTTCAATGCTTATGTTGTAAATCGATTTGGTAATTTTATTTGTCTTTTTACTACTAATTTTTAGTACGTTACAAACTCTTTTAAAATTTAAGATAGAAGATTATGACAATTGGCAATATTTTAAAAAGATTCTTCTCATTAATTTTATTTACATAAAAGGCTTTGGAATCAATTTTTTGTGTATATACAACGCTGTAATAGTTTCTGAAAATATTTTCCATTTATAAAAACATTGAAAACGATTCTTCGCTACAAAAAAATAAAGCATTTTTTTGAACCGCTTTAGATCTGTAAATTTTGTATAAATAGTTCCAACATGAGAATTGATCCAACTGATTTTATGCAAGTGTTATATGTATTATTACCACATACATTATAAAATGAATTTATTTCAATATAATCTAAATTTAGTGTTTTTTTTCTGCATATCAATGAATATTTTTACAGCATATTTGGTTTATTAGTGTGTTGGAATTAAATTAATAGCAAATATTATTTTAAATCATTACATCATATGATAACAAAACAGTTTTTGATACAACATGGCAGACCAAGCAGAAATTACGACGTGTTTGTCGTAACTGTCTAACTGTTTAAATTTAATTTAAACATACATTCTACTTAATGTAACCTAGTAATAATTGTGTAGCAAGTGCAATGCAATATAAAAGAAACTAAGCAAAACAAAAATAACTCATACTTTCACAACGTAATAATGTAGGTTGCTAAAAAGCATATTCGATAAAACCAATGTAATTTAAGTCACAATTTTATTGTATATAAACATTGAAATTTATTAATAAAATTATCATTCTCCAAAAAGTCTGATCAATTACTACCATCCGTAAAACCTGGCACAGTTGACGTGCTGGTTACCTCGATAAGAATAGCAACAGGGTGAATTCCATCTCCACCCCAATCAGCCTAAGGAAGAGTTTGATCAACTTAAAACACCACCCGAGAATTAGTATCACAAAACTTGGGCTGGGTTTTACACTAACATCTATAACTGTAACCTGATCATATGCGAAAACAGAAAGAAATAAAGCGACTTTTTAAATATTTTTTCTATTTTGAGTCGCTTACAGAGCTATAAAAGCACTCAAATGAGTTCTTTTGTAGAAATTTGAGTTCTGTTATAGAAATAGAACAATTTTTATTTCGAACGGTGGTAACACTGATAACGTCCAAGCTGTCATTACGTTCGGTGTGCATTAATTTAAATCGTAATTAATGTTCAGTAGATTTATTTTACTACTTATTTTTATTTCTACCCAAATGTTTTTTAAATTAACCAATGATAAACGTACTAATTAAACTTAAACTAGCATTTAAACCAAAGTTTAATGAAAATATTGCCACCTTAGCTAAATTTAAAAACTCGCGAAATTTGATTTTAAAATCAATCTGAAAAGCCCAAAATAGAAAAAATAGTATAAAGAATTCGTTTCAGAAGGCATTTTAGCGACTCGTACTTTTGAAAACTCCCCGCTTCGCGGCTTGTTTTTGAAACTGTACTCATCTTATAAAATGCGTCTTCTGAAACTAGTTCTTTTAATATACTATATGAATATATATATATACAATGAATCTCGAAGATACGCTCTAAGGACCATCAATGAGGTGATAGGTTATCTTCTTTCAGTAGAACCAAGGTACCGATAAGGTTGGAACTATCTTTAACACATCTTCATTTGTTACGCTGCTGCAGGTTTTGAAGGTAATACACAACCAGTACTTCCAGAATTGCTGGACCATGTGTTTGATATGTTTATAACAAGACAAATAAGTGTCCTTTTTTTCCAATGTATAGGACTGAGAAACAGCATTTAGTAGATCTATAATTATAAAATGCCCCGGGTTAAAGATTGAATATCATTGGGATCTAATGATAGAGGACTGATTGGTCGGGAATTAATTATTGATTCAATCTCACACAAAACAGTTGAAAACTCTTCAAAAGTTAAATTTGAATTAAAACTAAAAAAATTTTGAGGATTTAATAGCTGCTTCCCTTAATCCACCATGATGTGGTCCTTTAACGGGAATAAAACTCCATCTAGTTTGAATTTCAGAATAGTATATTCTGTAACAAGTTTGGAATATGGCATATTCCGCACGAGTGTAATGTTCCATGAGCAAAGTTCGAGCATTCAGTGAAAGCATATATATATATTTAAACGATAACTTTTTGACATCTAGTGTCGACTCGTGAAAGCGTTCACGTACGTAAAAAGTTGCTTATATATATATATATATATATATATATATATATATATATATTCTTTCACGTATAAACATGTTTGTAATAAAATCTTTGGGGTTTAAATTTTTTAATATTTATTACACGTGTTTTAAACCCCAAAGATTTTTATTACAAGTACATATATATATAAACGATAAGGTTTTTTGACATCTAGTGTCGACTCGTGAAAGCGTTCACGTACGTAAATGTCGGCAAATTTGCTAATATATATATAAAACGATAAGTTTTTCGAGATCTTGTGTCGACTCGTGAAAGCATTCACGTACGTAAATGTAAGCAACTTTGGCGACAAGTATGTAAAGCAGTTACATAGTCGATTCTTCAATAATTATATATATATATATATATATATATATATATATATTTATAGAGGTATAGACGGTCATTGCTCAGCCCGTAAGATATCTAAAACCGTACGCTCTCGAGCCCGAAAAGACGTTGTTGTTTAGCACGGGGTCAAATTATGATTGTATAGACATTAAAACGTGTAAACTATATACAGAATAGTTCTGAGAGGCCCGCTTCAGAGGCCGCTTATATACCATCTCTCGATCTTCACGGACGGTACGTTGTGTGGCCCAGCACGCGGCAACGTTGGGACAACTTTTTACTGCTGTCATCCTGAAAGTTTCTACAGATCATTTCTTGATTTACTTACTTTCTTTGTTATCTAAAATGTAATTTACACACGTTTTATTTTTTGTAAATGCCGTAAAACAATTCAAATGCTTAATTGAAAGTTTGATAATTAAATCACTAATTGTATGTCAGATAAAAAATGTATGAATCAAGTGCATTTGTGTGTAGCAATGGCTTAATTAATTCTTGTTGTTTGCATGTCAAATCACAAAACATCTGAAAGTGCAATTTTGAAAAAATTTTGCAAAAAAATGGCATATACGCAACTTGTCTATAATTATTTAAAACGTTTGTTATTTTGTTGTAAATGATGCAGGGAACAATTTTTATTATAAATTCTCCAATTTCTTTTTTTAAGGGCGATTTCAACTTTTCATGAGTGACACGTTGTTTTTCTTCATCAATCCACCGTACCCTAATAATTTTTTGTTTCTTTTTTGGCAGTTCAATATCAGTTGAAAATGTGAAAACAATGAAATACAGAATAAGTTGATTTGTAGAAACTATAATTGAGTCTCTTTCACAACTTTAATCAAAATTGAGTTTCCTTTTAGATTGATTCTGGTGTCATTTTACCTTATTTGGAAGCTTGCACTAAACTGAGTAGGTAAATAACATACTTTTTAAAGTACTTCGACTTGTATCAAAATAAGAGCTTATTTTGATATTTTGAATATTTTTTAATTTCTAAAAGCGATTTACTTGCTTTGTATGTTTTGGCTAAATGTAGGAACCATGTTTGATTATCAGAGAAAATTACAGAGATTCATAGTTAAATTACTTCTACTGCTTGAGCCGCAATTAGGTATTTTAGATGCGTCGCTGATATTGATATCCGATTTTCTTAATGCTAGGGCCATTTTACAAAAAAAAAGATCTATCAATGAAACAGCAGATCATTAAAACATTACAATTTTTAAATTGATTCTACGTGGTGACCGGAAAAATATAACAAGAAATAAAAATCCAAGAAAAAATATTCACAGGAATGAAAATCTACCGGAAAAAGATTCCCGAGAAAAAAGTCTGAAAAGTATTAATAACTTTAATTGGTTAAAGTGTATATTCAAACTGTTTCTCTCCGTAATTTTTGTTACATTTTATTGCATTTTAGTTGTATACTAGATCACAAAATGTGTTTTGTTTGTTAAATGGTAGTGAATAAATAATCTATTTCAAAAAATTCCGATTAAATTAGGTAAAATCTGTTTGTTGGAAAACTCCTCTTAAAGCCTTAAAATAAGAATTTGTTAAATTCATATTGTATTGTAAGGCTGATTAAATCATTACCGTAAGATTCATTTTTAAAGTCAACGGGAAGTGTAGTTCATCACATTCACTAAAATACTTTATTTATTTATTTCTTGTCAGTTTAAACTGTTCAGTGATTCTAAACTTTAAACTTTTAAAACAAAAATAAGGTTTGAAACTAGGATTATTTGAGATGTACACTCATGAAATTAAAAACTTGGACACCACAATTTCTGTAAACAAAAGTTTGCACATTGTGAAGCGGGCTTAAGGGTATCATTTACAATTCTAACAGCAGGTAGTCTCAGCAGGGGTTATCTTATAGAAGGACTGTAGAATGAATCATTACACTAAGCACGTTTTAGAAAATAGGTAATTTACGTTGCTTACTTAATTTTTTTCTTTAAAGAATATATTTGAAGGTATCGCTAATTAAACACCATAGCTCGATTAATTATCGAATCAAAATTTTGTTTAGGAAATGTTTACAAAATAAAATTAGAAATAATTTTGATTTAAAAAACGTCTACAAGCAATAACTTTTAAATTAAATCAAAAACTAAACATGGTTATTTGGGTTGACTGATTATTACTTATTTTTAAATAAATCTAACCTACTAATTATTGTAAGTTATTAAAAAAAACATTAAACTCTCTATTCATAATATTTAGTCCTTACAAAATGTATATTTTATGACGTTTCATTTTTTTCTGTAGTTAATATAAAAAGTGAAAATAAAAACTAAGGCAATTCTTATTGTCAACGTATATATTTAGTTTTTTGACAAGAATTTATTACATAATTATAATTAAGATACCAAGTTATAGTTTAAAAATTAAATGAAAACTTTTTTTTAAATAAAGGTGTTACTATATAAATAAATATAAGAAATCAATAATGGGTGTGACCTCCATTATTGAAACATTCTTGGAGGCGTCTGCTCATTGACGCTATCAAGGTATCAATATAATTAATATTAATCGTTTCCCATGCGGTATCAATGGCTGCAATTAGTGCATTACGGTTTACTGGTATAAAATTTGGCCCTTGTTGTCTTCGGATAACAGCAAGTATTCGAGCCCAAACATTTTCGATAATGTTAAAATCTGGGCTTTTTGCTGGCCAGGGTAACAGCTACAAGTTATTTTCTTGTATCCAATTGCGCACAACCTGCAAAGTATAGGGTCATCATATCCCGATAGTTAATTATCGAATGTTCCAAGAAAATATGTGTAAATAGTAAATGGAATCTACTAACGTAACGTTAAGTCGTTAATTATAGTGACCTAACTCTCCTTTCATAAGATATAGTTCATATTAATATGCTTATTGTAAAGCTTCGTACACACCTGAACAACAAACCGAGAAACAATCTTAACTTTTCTGTTGTATTTTTTCTGTACATAATATTTTTCTTGTGGATTTTTTTTTATTGTTGGATTCTTTTTCTTAGGTTTCTTTTCCTGGATTTTTCTTGGGTTACTTTTTCTAAATTCATCGCACATAACAAAAATACTAGATAAGAATTGAAAATGTAATTATAACGGAAAAGATTTCGTAAAGATACACTGTAAAACTCTTCTAATATTGGAGTGTGTTCCAAAACAAAAATAATTTTATCTTACGTCTAACCTACTATCAGCACATTAAACATTAAACAAAGAGCATGTTCCCAAAATATAAAATCATTGTTTTACTATTTCAATCGATAAATGCCATTCTATTTACAAAAACATTTTTTAAAAAATGTTTTTAGTTTATTTTTCAAATTATTTAGTTTAATGTAGTATATTTAACCACAATTTCCCCTAGGCAACTCGAACTTAAAACAAAATGTGTAGAAATATAGTTTTTAGAAGTATTCTAAAAGCAATTATAGTGTAACAATACGGTAATAAAGTGTTTAAAATTTGATCTTTTGGTAAGGTTCGTAAAAATTGTTTTACTTTCGCTAAAAAATTGTTTAAAATAGGGTGCTAAAGTTTTTGATTTAGAAAAATAATTGTAAATTAAAACAAAAACTATTAATCAAATTACAATATTGCAATATTTATTCGCTTAACAGAAATTTCAAGCGCAATACGGTACTTTGGACTTTATACATTTGTCAATTTCAATCTCTTACTAATATTTTCTTATAAATGTAATAAAATGTAAATGTGATAAAACTCTTGAATGTTTACCTGTAGCCGTAATTAAGGGTACATATGATCAACTGTCGGCGTGTTTAAACCTGTAGGCCAGTGTCGATCATGCATTCGTTTATATTATTCTAATACGCATAAAAAATTTATTCAATGGTACGGAAGGATCTTTAGATAAAAAGCAACATTTGTATCTAAAAATTAGAACGGGAAAATTCTTTAAACAGTTCAAAAGTTATAAAATAAATTTTGAAAAATTCATTTTTGCTTTCGGAGACTACGTAGCGAAAACTATAAGACATGCATCAACATTGCAAAGAATTTTTTGTAGAGTATAAAATTCTCTATAAAAAATAAGGAACAAGGTATGTCTATTTTGTATAGTTTAGGACTCAGACGCAATCGAAGAAGTGGCTAGAAACGGCAATTTAATGTCATTCTAAAAAATCACTAAGCATCTGAAGTTTAAAAAAAAATTTTTGCCTGAAAAAACTTTTCTTTCTTTACTTTTTTTATTTGTAATTGTAAAATTGGGTGTTTCATAAAATTTATATTTAAGAAAATTGTACATAGTTTATTGTTAAGTCATAAACATAAATGGGAACACCAGTATCACAAAAAATATATGATGTGCCTCAGTATTAAAATTTTCATTTTAAAAATATTTAAACACTATCTTCTTAAAATCATTGCCATTACAACTTTATATATATATATATATATTATATATATATATATATATATATATATATATATATATATGCGGACTTCGATTTGGCACATTTTATAAAAGTTGGAAAATACCGAATTACAATGAAACTTTGTTTTTTCCATTTTCTTAAATAAGATGGCATAAAAATCACCGTGGCAGAGTAAACTTCAACTAAATGTCTCTTACCTAAAAACATTTTCAAAAATAGAAAAAAATCGGCAATTCTAGTCGCTTCTTCGAGGGCGCCTGGAGTTTAAACCATACAAGATAGACATACCACGATGCTAACTTTTTAATGGAAATTTTATGCTGTACTAAAAAATAATTTTACCATTTTGGCTTATGTCTTATAGTTTTGCTCTGTAATCAACGAAAGGTAAAAATGAAATTTTTTTAACTGTTTAAATAATTTTCCCCTCTAATATTTAGATACAAATGTTTCTTGTCATCTCAAAGTATCTATCCGTACCATTAAAATTTTTTTTAAAGCATATTTTAGTTTTTTTGGATTTGTTTTTCACTTAAAATTGTTCGGGCATAAAACCAATAACATTATAATTTGTAAAAAGTATCGAGTGGTCTTGTGTTTCATGAAATATCTTAATATTCCGCTATCGGAACAAGGTGCTGACGAAGTTGACATAGGTATACTTACTAATTTAGAGCTTTTTAAATACGTCAATTTCCTTGAAAAATCAAACCTTTGTGGGCCATTGCCAAGAACTAAAAGTCGTAACTTACTTTTATATGTAGATCAAAATTTTCGAGAAACTCGTGCTCAAAACCGTTGTTTGGTGTCCTAACAACTGCACATTGTCGGAGTCAAAGTTGTCGCAATAAAAACTTGTTAGATAGGGTTCCCTCCCACGAAGGCCTTTCTTAGAAATGGGGATACAACAAAAGAATATCTTTATTTTATAAGCGTCGACGTTTTGTCAGCAGATTGTGTAGTCTTCTTCAAGACGTAACAATAATCAGTTCTTTTTAGTAAATTTCCAGACAACATTATCCAAAAAACAAACAGAAGGGGGCGTCACAAAATAATTTAACATTAATTACATCGAACAAATAATTACTTAATAAAACACAACTAAACTTATTCTAGTTTTACTAACGTAAGAATGTAATAATCATTAGAGATATGTTGCAGGTCGGTTACCGAAACGTCGCCGCTTATGAAATAAACCTGCTGCTTTACTCCTGAGGAAAGCCGTTGTGGGAAGGAATTCTTATCAACTAAAACCTAAATAAGTAATCATAATAAATCACATAATAAGAAATTGTTTCTTATAGTTACTTCATGGTCTTTTGATCTTGGACTCTCCGTTTTAATAAAGATACAAAGCTTTTGTAGCTCAATCACCAGTCGTGAGAAAAATTGTTACACTAGACAAAAATTAAATAATAATTAAATTGCACTAAAACCGAAAGAGAACTGACCTAACTAATTCAGAAAACGCAGCGCAAAAGATTTTAATGAGTTTGCTACATGCTGTGCCAATTAATGGGAATTTCAGTCATAAACATTAAATGTGGGTTGCTTTTGCCTTCTAAAATTTCAATTAATTGTTATTATTATTATTTACTTAATATTATTTAAGCACAATTCTGTTAAAAAAAATACAAATAACACAAAGTAATTCATCAATTCATACCGACAGTGTAACTTGCCGAAATATAATTGAAAATAAACGCTGTCGGGATCCATAACGACCGCAAAAAATATTTTGTGTATAAAACCGGCCTTCATAACGTTTTGTATATCAGCGCGGGGGGTCGGGCTCAGTAGAGACCTGTTGATATACCGGGCTCAGTAAGATACCATTTATAACTATAGTATATATATATATATATATATATATATATATATATATATATATATATATATATATAACGATAAAGGATTATTCTAATTATCGGTTAGCGTAAATTACGTACATCGACTTGCCGACAGGTATGTAAAGCAGACTATGTAACTGCTTTACATACCTGTCGGCAAAGTTGTTAACATTTACGTACGTGAACGCTTTCACGAGTCGACACTAGATGTCGAAAACTTATCGTTTAAATATTGTGATCCCTCCAGTAGGGCATATAGTCGACAGTGCGCGTTTGTACACTAGTGAACTTACACTCGAGTTCTCTCACTCCCGATGAGTCCCAAAAGGACGAAACAGCAGTCGGGTGATTCTCAGTGTTTGTTTGCTATTGTACAACCTCTTGCGTACTTTACTGCAGGTGATTCGAAATTTTTATACTTGCCAACTGTTAGGTTGGCTATAATTATTGAAGAATCGACTATGTAACTGCTTTACATACCTGTCGGCAAAGTTGCTAATATATATATATATATATATATATATATATATATATATATATATATATATATATATATATATAGAATCAACACGTATGGTATTAAACGATTTTCCAAGAAGTCAGCATAGACCTTCACTAATACAAATTGGAATTCAAATTCCGTTTGTAGAATCTTTAGAAAACTAAGATGGAATTTTCAGAAAGCTAATTGATACACTATAGAACATTTCTCGATTCTATTCTTAGATGGATACCACCAGTTTCTGATTATTATTTTAGGTTTGTAGGTGCTGTTAAATATGCAGCAAAAATGCATTCCACGTGGTTTTCGACAGGAATATCCCATGTTGGTCAACTGAACAAACAGATTGTACAAATCATATCTAGAAAATCCAAATAAAGATAATGGAAATGCTGTACTGTCATCTCTAAATAATGGAAGAAAAGACAAATGAAATTCATTAATGGAAAATATGAATTTCGTACATTCAAGTCGTAAAAGCTGGGCACTTTTAAATAAATTAGGTTCTACAAATCAATCTTTCTAAAACAAATACAAAAATTTCTCCAAATTCTATTGCTTCTCGGTTGGTTAATGTTTCAAACTCAGTAAAAGTGGACAAATCGACTATCACAAAGATAAAAAGTGTCTACAAAAGAAAAGAAAATCTACACTTTTCTCAGAAGATATATCCAGACCTTTTACTGTAGAAGAGCTAAACATGCATTAAAAAGACCAAATCAAAGAAAGCTGCTGGGTTTGATCGAGTACATCCAGAATTTCTGAAAAATTTGGGAAATTATTCTTTGAAGTGGCTACTTATGTTTCTCAATAATATCTATAATACAGGTAAGTTACCAACAGATTTAAAGAAATGTAAAGTCGTGACAATTTTAAAGAAAAATAAATCTCCTACAGACCCAACTACTTATCGTCCAATAAGTTTGTTAAATGTAATTTATAATGTTTTGGAAAGATTAATTTTTCAAAGAATTAATCCGTTAATAGAAAAGAAATTACTAATTGAACAAGCAGGATTTCGATCCGGTAGAAGTTGTTATGATGAAGTATTGGCATTAACAACACATATCGAAGCTGGATTTCAGAAAAACTTAAAACTGGAGTTGCCTTTTTAGAATTTAACTGCTGCATACAATACCGTGTAGAAAGAAGGTTTACTTTTAAATTGTTTAACGTCATTCCTTGTTCCAAAATTATTTCTTTTATTGAAAATATGTTGTCTAATCGGAAGTTTAGAGTTTTTGTAGGAGATAAAAGCAGTAAATTTAGATTTTTAAATAATGGTCTTCCTCAGGAATCGGTTCTTGCACCTATTCTTTTAATGTATATATTTCTGATCTTCCTTCATTACAATGTCGAAAATTTGTCTACGCCTATGATATGGCAATTTCATTTCAACATTCAGATTTTTTCCAAATTGAAAATAAACTATCTGATGATATGCGTATTATGGAAAATTATTTCAAAAAATGGCGATTATGCCCCAATCTTAAAAAGTCAGAGGTTTTTTGTTTTCATTTAAGTAATAGAGAAAAAGTAGAAAACTTAATGTTATCTTTAGTAATACAAAGTTAAACCATAATTATAACCCAGTTTATCTGGGAGTAACTTTAGATACGTTTTTAATTTACAAAGATCATTTAAAAAAGTCAAACAAAAATGAAAACAAGAAATAATGCCATTCAAAAATTAGCAGGAATAACTTGGGGAGCAGATGCAAAGACATTTCATACAGCTGCACTGGCATTAGTTTATTCTACAGCAGAATGTTGTGCTCCTGTCTGGTTGAATAGTTATCATACAAAAAAAAATAGATGCCCAGTTGAATTGCACTATGCGTATAATTAGTGGAACCATTAAATCTACTCCTCCGATTGGCTTCCTGTTCTTTGTAATATTACTCCATCGAACATTTGACGAAAAGCTGCGTTAAAACGAGAATGGGATAAATGCCAACTTAACAAAAGTTGCCAATTTGGAATGACATTGACAATTCTCCTGCTAATAGATTTAAATCTCGAAGTCCTATATGGTTGCAAGACTACTTAAGTACGGCTTTTTCTGAAATTGAAGAATGGAAAAATTATGGTCTGGAGTTGATGTTTTCAATAAACATCTCATTAATGATCCAACAATAGAAGTCCCGGGCTTTGATCAAAAAAGAAAAATTTGGTTAAAAGTAGATCACATATTAACAGGCCATTTAAAATGCAACTCTATGTTGTTTAAATGGAGTGCAATTTATAATCCAAATTGTGACTGTGGAAACCAACCAGACGCGGTTACACACATTGTAGAGGATTGTCAATTAACGAAGTTTAAAGAACGGTTTCCAAACATTCATAATTTAACGGATGAAGCAATATTATGGCTTACAAATCTGAAGGACATCTGAACTTCAGCAATTTTTTGTATTCTTATCTTGATTATCTGTTTTTCCATTATTTTGTTTTCCTATTTCTTTAACCTACTATTTTTTTCGTCATCGTCATGACTGGCGCTTGGACCGGTTTATTATATGTCGTCATGCAATGGCTGTGCTGTTATATTTTATGTTCTTATTTACCTTCTATAATGTTTACACACTTACTTATTTTATTACATGTGAACACTAAGGTGGCTAAAGGTTGGCATGTTTAGGTTTTAGTGGTTTTCTTAAACCTTGAAGTAAATGCTTTGCCAAGACAAACCAATCCACTATTGCACACGGTTTCGTCACCACACTATACAGGTTTATACTGATCTTCTGGGGCACCATACATAACATTTACATCACAATACAATATTTGTGTAATGTACCATACGAATAAATAAAACGGTATACGACACGGAATATTACAGCCAAACTATTCAATAAATTTGAAAAAATATATCTGGGATGGATAGAGACCTATTGGAAGAATATTTTAAAATTATTTTCGAAATATACAGGTGTTCCAAAATACACAGAACGTATCAAAGTTGTGTTTTTTCTTATGGAATGTCCTGTATATTATTACATTTTCAGTTTCTACGAACAAAATAAGAAATGATTTTATAGTCTATCAATTGATCAGATTTTATGTAGAACTTGTGAAAAATCCAGTATCATATACATGATGTGTACAAAATAAGATTAAATAATGACATGTTTTGAACTGCAATAACTTGCTTAATTTAAATGGAACACCCTGTATTTTATATTAACAACAAATGTAAAATGTAATTACCTATCAAACAATACTATAGTGTCCTATAGCTAAATGTTCAGGTTGTCATGAAAAATGCAAATTTTCATAATGGAGACTGATTTGTAACAATTTTAATATTTATCAAGTAAACTATACAACTTTGACAGGTGAATATTATGTATTTGTACGAAGCCTGTTGATTGACGGGCAAATTATAATGCATGAATTTAATAATGCTAGACTCCGCGTGCATGTAGGTTGATCTCATTATTCTCTGATTAATGTTAAACCTATGGCGGACGAAGACCGCTTGGTACCGCCTCTGTATGAAAATTTACGGTTTTTGTTGGTTTGAAGGCAAGACCCATTGGGATGCCGAATTTCAAGTCTCTACGACGACTGGAAGTATCCGTTTAATTTTGAAGATAGACATGAAAAATAGGCGCTTTATTTTAAGCAAATGTTTTTGTATTTCACCAGTATGTTTTACAATATTGTAAACAGCTTAGAAATTGATCCTTGGAGCAGATAATTCATTAGAAGAGGTATTATTGTGAAGTAAATTTGTACGTTTATTAAATTCTTGTAAACTCTATACATATTTATAAAATTAAATACAATTAATGAAATATACACAATGCAAATCTTCTCTTCTTACAAATACATAATATTCACCTGTCAAAGTTGTATAGCTTACTTGATAAATATTAAAATTGTTACAAATCAGCTTTCATTATAAAAATTTTTCATGACAACCTGAACATTTAGCTATAGGACAATATCGTATTGTTTGATAGGTAATTACATTTTACATTTGTTGTTGATATAAAATACAGGGTGTTCTATTTAACATAAGCAAGTTATTGCGGTTCAAAACATGTCATTAATTAATCTTATTTTGTACACATCCTGTATATGATAGCGGATTTTTCACAACTTTTACATAAAATCTGATCAATTCATAGACTCCAGTGCAAATTTAGTTTGGAAAAAGGTATTAGTTGCTGAGATATGAATCGGTAAAATTGTGACGACTTTTTAATAAAATACAAAATATCTCAAAAAATTTTAGAATAAAGTAAGGCAAACCTCTATAAAATCCATTCTTATTTTGAACGTAGAAACTGAAAATGTATTAATATACAGGGCATTCTATAAGAAAAAACACAAGTTTAATACGTTCTGTGTATTTTGAGACACATATATTTTGAAAATAATTTTAAAATATTCCACGTATAAGTCTCTATCAATCCCAGATGTATTTTCACAATTTTATTAAATACTTTGGCTGTAATATTCGGTGTCGTATACCGTGAATAACCCTGTATAGGGTGTTTCATTTAAAATAAACAATTTGTTACCACTTTTGAGTAGAAGCGACAACACCGCCAAAATGAAAATATTTTAGAAAGATAGATCGTGTCTATTTATGGCAATAGCCAAACTTTCAGATTACTCCAATGCCCCGTTTTCCATAAACGTCTAACCCTACCATCCACCAATTTTAACAACCAAAACATTTTTATTTTTTTTTTTTTTTTTTTTTTTTTTTTTTTTCCAAATTACCAATCCCAAAAATATTAAAATTAAAAAAAAAAAAAAAAAAAAAAAAAAAAATTAATGACCCTGTATATTACCCATTAATGTAGAATTAGCACTTTTTTTTATTTTGTTCAACATACTGCAAAAACCCCCCACTGCGTTTCCCTAGCCAAATGAGATCTTTGTGAGAATTTAGGTCTGTTCCTCCACGATTTATTAAATAAATTTCCACATAAATTAATTACTTTCACCATTTAAAAAATTTTATTTTATACAATTTAAAGCACTCAGTTATTAATTATTATCAATTGTATTGCAGAAAAATTAAACACAAAACCGGTAATAAAAAATAACATAGAGATAATACACGTACCTAAATACAAGTATATCAATTATAAAACAAAGGTGCCATTAATAAAGTGGTAATCTAAATCATGGAGGAAAGAAATGTTATAGTTTAAACCAATAATTTCACGCGGTAAAACGGAAAAAAAATCATCAAAAAATTATAGACACAACTACTATCTGTTGACAACATTTTTTACTACGATTTACAGTACTCTTATGGGCAATAATAAATGTTCATTTACAACAGTTGCATTTTAATTTCACGATCTTTTCAAAATACTTACGTAACCTAGATAACAATATTTCAAACATGTTACAAGCACCAACAAATTGAGTCACTGGTTTTGTCTTAACTACAATAAGAAATTTGTCACTCACAACGTCGTGTATTTGTTTATTTTTTAAACAAATTACAAACTTTTATGCGCTTAATTATTAAGAGTCATGTTAATAAAAGATTGTTTTATACTTGGCATAAATTTGAAGATAAACCATTACGTTATACGCCATTTTAACTAACGTTATGCCTTTTGGTAAAATAATATGTGTTTATCCCCTTAACTGTAAAGATCATTCAGATGATGTTCAAAAAGTTTATTTAAACTCATCATTTTTAATCATTTGTATAAAATATTATAAATCAGTAAGTAAATCCGTTCGTAAATCTAAAGATAAATGTAGCAAGTAGACAAGTGCTTAACAATATTAAAATGTGTTTCTAGTTTGTAATTAGTAGTAAATAAATTACTTTAACTAATTGTTTTATTTTTAGCGATTCCTATAATCAATATTTTGTAGTCAAAATGTACACGTGTGTGGGATTAATAAAACCAATTTACGACAATAAACTCGATTTCGCCTTGATTAAAATTTAATCAAATAAACTTAATTATTAGGAGAATCACATTTTAATTGTATTAAATAAAACTTAAATCGACTGTTTTACTTGAGAGGGAGATTTAAATTTTAATTCTAGTTTCGCGCTAGTCGTTTAGTTTGTGCAGGTAACAATGGTGCGCTGCTGTACGGTGTTGCCAATATTACATAGTAGAAATATCAGTCTACCCCGTATATTGTCTCTGGTGATCACGTAGAACACCAGTTACAATCATGTCGATGACGAAATTTTTTGTTGGATTTACAGATTTCTTACAAAAAACAGGAGTTCATGAAGTTAATTGTGGGTGGCGACAATTTAGTGATTAGAATTTCCGTTTCCCCAACTTAAAAAAAACCACTAAAAGATTCTAGTTACATGAGGATGAAACTATTACAACACAGAAGGAACGATATCAAAAAGTTGGAATGTTGTTTTTCTGTTTCATATAGCTCATTTTGCAAGCGCTGGCGACAAGCGTTCTATGTGTTAGTATCTTTACGTGCACATGCGCAAGTCGGTGTATAGGAATTGCTCATTACTCGTTGATTTAAAAACATTAATTCCTATTGACTGCCGCGCCAGATTTTGTGGTAGCACGTTACAATAATCTAATTTACGTTGCCAGTTTCAGCACTTAAGAGGAATGCTACCACACGAAATCAGGCTTAAAACTTGCAATTTTCTATTAAGGCTACCCTCTACAATTTTTAAGATTTTTATTTATTTTTTCTTTTAGAAATTGCTATGAACAGAATCTATGGAATGACCGAATGATTCTAAAGTTCACTAAAATTCAGCATGTCACATTACATTCCTCAAATTGAGAAGCACTTTTTTCAATATAAATCGATCAATTGATACTTTCAACCTTCACGATTACAGTAAAAAAAATTTACAATAAATTTTATTTTGGGTCAAAATAGAGCTGTTTTAAATCTGGTCTGTATTAAATAATTTAAGAATTACATCCCCCTTTCTACTTATGTGTGTAATAGCAAAGAACACTACGTAGGTGCTTTCATGCGTTTTTCTTATCATAGCTATTTTGGGCAGAGTTTTTAATGACCAAGCGAATATTTT
This sequence comes from Abscondita cerata, assembly GCA_030710515.1. Taxonomy (NCBI): domain Eukaryota; kingdom Metazoa; phylum Arthropoda; class Insecta; order Coleoptera; family Lampyridae; genus Abscondita; species Abscondita cerata. Next base: position 18,534 of record JALBCR010000590.1, on the reverse strand, counting down.
CACGTTTACAGTTAAAGCAAAATTGAAGTAAGTTGATACGGAATCATTCCTCTTAAATACCAACCTTAATGCTCTTGTTTAAATTGTAACGGTTGCAGTTTACAAATAATAATAGATACAAAATAAAGTGACGGCTCTAGCGATGCAACCTAGAAAAGAAAGAACACAATAATATTGGGCTTGAAGTAGCGTACTAAATGTGTGGAAGATCCCATATTTATAAGCGTTAGCACAGTAGTGTCCGGCTAAGTCGGTGAGATGGGGAAGGTCCTTGGGAGAACTAAAAGAAATTACTACTGCGTAACGTGGCGCCACCTACTGTGTAACGGAAAGAAATAAAACCGATCAACAGAAATTTACTAGGTTTTACATAGAGTATAACACGCTACAACAACCACCAATTAAAGTGAGACAAAAGACATATAAATGTAGCACATACAATTTAAAATATTAGGAGTATCTAAGAGAAATGATAGAGTCTGTTGCATGAAATTTGGGTGCATTAGCAATAACCAATTAATTATAGTCCACGTTCAAATATGTCGCAATTCAGTTAAGTTTTTCGTTTATTTATCCCAAAATAGAAGTAGCGTACCAATTTAAGATTGGTGATTAAGGAAACTTGATGTACACCCGTCACGTACACGCGGTGACGTAAAAACTAATAGTACGCTCGTTCTAATACGGAATGTAGCTTCTGCTAATCCAAAAGGTCTTTCGTTTTAGCTTACCCCGCGATACCAACAACGCCTCCAACTTTGAAGAAGTTAGTGCCAACAACAACAAGCGTGGGTGGATGGAATCTACCCCGAATAACAATTCTCTTAAACGCTAAAAGTATAACCGTTTGATATCGGGTGTACTTAAGTTTCGAACGCATGCAAATATGCATTGGTTAGCTGTATATTGTTGTACGTAGTACTGATAAGGAAGGTTCTTGCTAACGACAGCCAGTGACAGCTACTCGAAGATCCGTATGATTTCGTTGGGAAGAAATAGAAGACCCAGCTCTGAGAGCAGATGATTGCCTTTATGAATAGCAGGCTCACCGCGTGCGTGACCCCAACCGCTGAAGGATGTTCGGCCGTATATCCGCGAGGTCGACGACAACGCGATCGTAGGCAATTTTTGTGTCACAAAGGGGTTTCTAATTTCTAATGGCTCGTTCCAGCGTCCCCAGGAATCATTGAGAAGACGCGTGCTAAGGCATACGTTGTAATTAGCAATTAATACAACCACTCAATTAACCAAAGAAATAGCAAAGAAACCCACTTACGGTGTAAATTGGTCGGATTTATATACTAAGTGACATAGAAAGAAGAACACCCAGTAATAATGAATATTTTGTAAATTTTTTTGGGAATATATTTGTTTATATTAAGATAAAAACGATCAGTTTTTCAGCCATATTGCCCTAGCGGTTGTTTTGTTAACCTCTATTCAAAAACACTTAAGGATTTGTAAGTACAGTTGTCATTTAAGCGATTTAAATTGCATTTCAAAGAGCTTTTAATTCAATCACAATGCCTCCAGTGCAAAGACGCCATAATTTTCGGCAATTAAGCGAGTTTGATAAGGGGTAGAATTGTGGGATTGCGTGAGGCTGGTTTGTCTATGAGAGATATAGCCGCTAGAACGCAACGGAGTTTAAACACTGTGGCAGTCTGTGTTCGGGCATGGAACCAAGAGGGCCGTCACACAAAGAGCGAGAGGTACAGGACGTTGTCGAAGAACTTAGACTATTGGCTTTACGGGACTGCTTCTCTTCTACACCGGCGATTGCGGACCAGTGGTTTGAAGAACATGACGGATAAGAACCTTTGGACTCTTTCATACCGTCCCTTTTTTGTGCTACCACTGACTTCAGAGCATCGACGTTATCGTCTAGCGTGGTGTAGAGAACGGGCAAATTGGGACCAAGAATGGAATTCAATTGTCTTTAGTGATGAATCCAGATTCTGTTTGGGTATGCATGACGGTCGTGCAAGGGTGAGAAGACGGCGCGGTGAAAGACAAGATCCCCAATTTTTTGTGAATAGGCATGTGCACCACACAGTTGGAGTTATGGTATGGGGAGCTATTGCTATTGGAAGTAGGTCACCTTTGGTCTTCATTAGAGGTAACATGACCGCTGCGCGCTACATCCAGGAGGTCGTAGACCCTCATATTGTACCTAATGTTCAGACCATCCCCAACAGCACATTCCAACAAGACAACGCACGACCTTATGTTGCTAGGGTTCCTTTGGCTTATTTTGAGGCCAATCAAATTGCTGATCTCCCGATCTTTCGCCCATCAAGCACGTCTGGTATAGTATGAGAAGAAGATTATTCAATTTACCTCACCCTGCACAAACTCTAGCGGCTTTGCAGCATCAGTTACAGATAGCATAGGATGAGATACCTCAAGAAGAAATCGATCACCTCATTAGAAGTATGCCCAGACGTGTTAATGAGTGCACAAGACATCGTGGTGGAGCAACACATTATTAAGTTTTTTGAAGAAGTTAACAGTTTAATTTTTATAAACCAAAAAATTGTTCAAATAAATTCATTATTACTGGGTGTTCTTCTTTCTATGTCAATTAGTATATTTCCACACTAATTTATCGTGCAATTATTGAAGCCACATTGAAATTTTATATGTAGTGTTGCGCTTTGTAACGCACCGCCAACCGCCCAAGAATAAAGAGAATGTTTTCAAGATGTCGGCCCATCGCTTCGATTAGAACTCCCAAAATTCTGATCCACCAATATGAAATTACGTTTCAATGCTCGGTAAATTTGACTCTTGTCATAACGCGCAACTCGAAGATTTTGGACCGTAACAAAATATACCTAGAATTTGTATTTGACAAGAAATAAAAATCGTATATTGCCTGATTTTATATTAAATTTTATATTTTACATTAAAAAAATATTAAAAGTACATAATTAGCTACATGTTCTTTAGGTGTTTATTTAAATGTTATACATTAATGCAAAGCAATGCATTTTATCGTAAGTTCAGCACTATTAAAAGAATGCTTAAATAAATTTTGCAAGTAGTGTAGCTCTTTGATGAGAGTTAGTTAGACGCTAGTTTGTCTGACAATAAATCTACCGATAAATAGTAAACAAAGCCGTCTGTCTAATTTCATCACCACAATAAGGTTTTTCTAGTACCAAAGAAAATTCAATATAAAGTTTAAGAAACATCAAGTTAGTTGTATAATCAAGTAACTCAAACTCAAACTAAAATAATTTCAAAAGTTTAGGAAACTTTTCTTTAATTTTCTATCCAGGTATATAACATTCATTTTTAATTAAAACGATTTAATTTATTAATAATATAATACTTATTTACTTATAAATGTCTCTTTACATTTCTACAAGAACATCAATTCTTTTAAATTTATGCCACAATTTAATTACTACAATAATTGGTATACCTGCAATTCAGCTATAGATTTTTGCTAATTTTCATTAAGAATTTGACAATGCCATTTTTAGTGCGTTGTGTAAAAATAATATAATATTGTTATTTGTTAATATTTTTGAAAGCTATCATTCTTCTGTTTCTTCTGTTTTTTCCGGTTCTTTACTTTCTGCTTCTGACAATCCAATCCCATGGTATAAAATTGTTAATGCACTCCAAAGAACAAGAAGTATGCATCGAGGAATAGAAATTTCGTCCATTGCACTTATCAAAATGTAGGTTTACACAAAACACAATAATAAATTTTGACGTAATCAAAACTTGACATTCAAATGCTTTGATTGAAAATTCACTTTTATTAAACTTAGCGATTTTGTTATTTATAAATTAAAAAAATTAATATTATTTTTTTTAACGAAAATAGATTTATCAAATTAAGGGTTATCATAAAGTGGTAGAGTCTTAAAATTCCTTTAAATTTTTTGTGTTTTTAATTAGAACTTATAACTTTGCCGCTTTTTCAGTTTAATGTTCAGTAGTAATATGTTAAGTGATCGTTACCGATAATTTTGAGTAAATGTTTCACCAGTACGTGATCCAACAGTGATCCCCGAGGGCATTTAATATAAGAAAACAAGATCGCATTGATTATGAAGAAGAATTATTGAAAACTTTGTGGAACACAGTCACAAAACTTTTGTAAAAAATATTATGTTAAGTACAAGATAGCTATCAATCCGTTTAAATACGGTTTTGTCATCACACAATATAAGTTTATCTTCTGGAGCATCATACATAACAATTACATCACGATACAATAATAGAAATGTACCATAAAAAATAAATAAAATAAATAGATAAAAATCCTGTTCTCAAGTGACCGAAAAGCCCGCGATAATTCAAGGTGATTGTAGAAAAGTAGTTTAAGAAGTTTAAATGTTGAAGAATATGACAAAATTGTTAACTCTTAGAATAAAGATATTCCAGACGGTCTACTTATCATATAACCGTAAGTGAGCTTGTCTGGCGTGGGGTTGAACTAACCAACTGTCTAGTCACAATTTTTCAAGGAGGAAAAAAACAACAATGGAGAGTTAACTAGACATCTTATTTATGACCCTGTTTTTGAAAAGCTGGACGATTAAGCGAAAAAAGTGGTTAACGGTAAATCTGAAATAGATATATTATACCACCAGGTTGTGAAGTTCTGTCATTATTGCCTTAGCACCAGTGCGTAGGCAATAATGGACTTCACAACCATGGTGTATATACTATTTTTTCTACTACTAGCCAAATTTAAGCAAAAATAAAAATAAACATTTTTCTTGTAAAAATCAAGTAGCACAGGAATGCAAATAAATCAAAAGCATTAAAAGCTACATACGTTGATAAACCAACTGCAACTGATTCACTAAACACTTGTGTGACATATTTCACCTTCATTTTCTGAAAATTATTCGAGTAATATGTAAATTAGTTGATTTAGGAGCCAATCGCAGCGGTTTAGATTTGTCTGACATGTAGAAATTTTTAATGTCTTTCCAAGATGCTTTTTGTTATTAAAGATTATATCGTATTTAATCAAGTTATTTTGCACCGACTTCAATAAATAGGAGACATCGAAGAAATAATAGATTTTCTTATCGTTTACGAGAAGGTATGGTTTTTCAGGTGATACATATATTCTTTTAATTAGGCTTTAGAAAATTTTACTACTGCCCTAACATTGGCACCGCATTGTAATTGTAGCTTTTCTATGCAGTCTAATACTATCGACTTCAATTTGTCACCTTTACATATCGTATTTGTAAAGATGTAGCACAAGGGTTGTTTAACTTTTTATATATAACTCTAACCATGATCACGTAGCAGTTTGAGCTGGCAAAAATTTAAAACCTACTTTAAAATTAACATTTTGGGGCTCGTAAAATATAATTTTAGTGAAAATTGTTTGTATTCCTCTATTTATCTCCTGCTTCTTAGTGGTTTATTTTTAAGTCCACTTCGGCTGTCACAATTTGTGCTCTGCTTTCGGGAAGTAATCGTTGGGAGATGTTAACTTCAATTGAAGTGCTTTCTTTCACGTTGCAATTTAAGAATGTTCCTCCGTAATTTTCTTTACCTAAGAGTATTTGAGCTGCAAGCTTGAGTAGTTTTGGTATAGCTAGAGATGTTAACGGGCATTTATTGCTTCGCCAATATACCTTGCATCATTTGAATATTGGGTTTCAGAAATTGACACTTGTAATTCATTTAGGAATGGCAAGTGTTCACCACATACTCGTTAAGTTTTTAGAGTCGACATTTTTATGCAACAGATCGGACCTTCCAGATTCTGTTAACCATTCAAAACACCTACAACAAAATGTTTGTAATTTACTTAAAATTCTTGATGTAACTTAACTCGCCTGGTTAAATCTCCTTTGGGAAACCTGAAAAACTGATTCTACCATCATATTTAATAAATAAATAAATTCAGGTTATGTATTTGCGGTTATGGGATGGGGCGCGAATTTTAAACTAATGGCATTTTTTTATTCAAATAATTTTATCGTGTTAGGTAATTTTAAGCAGCAAATAAGTTAAAGATAATCACCTGGATATACAAAATTATGTTTCACTCTGTTTTGTTAAACAACTATTCTTAGATTCTCAAAAATTTGAAATTGTCCATTATTAACCTAGGTCAACAATAGAAAAATTATTAACCACTAATAGAGAAATTCAACTTCTCAGTTGGCTAGAGACGCAATAATTGTCCACTTCACAGCTAGTAGTAGAAAATAGTTATTTTGGGGGGGGGAAGGGGGGGAATGTGTGGATTGTGGGTGATTTTGGGGGGGGGGGGGTTGGGGGGGGGGGGGGGAGGGGAGGGGGTGGGGTTTGCAGTTGTGGTGTTGCGGTGTTAATTTTTCTTTTTTTCATTTGTTTTTTTTTTTTTTTTTTTTTTGTTGGTTTATTGGTAAAGGTTTTTTGTTTTGGAAATTTTTTGTTTTTTTTTTGTTTTGTTTTGTTTTTACTGTTCTTGTTGTTTGTGTGTTTTGGAATTTTTGGGTTTGTTTTATTAGTGGAAAGAGGGGTTGGAGTTTTGGTTTTTTGGTTTGATAGAGTATTTGTTTGGTAAAATCTTTTATTTTTTTTTGGGGATGGTTTTTGTTGTGGGGATTATGTAAAACATAAAATTTTTTTATAATTTATTAAAATAATAAAAATTACATTTAGGTAGTGTTATTTTGAAGTATATTTAAAATGTAGTTATAGTTGGAAGCCTACCCTCAAAATTAATGCATTTCTTTAATTGTTTATGATCAAAGATGTAATGAAGTTTCTCCTATTAAACACATTAAAGTCGATTCTTACTAATCGGACATATAATAGTTATAAGACTGAGTTTGTACCGTGGTCAGACTTATAATCATTTTATATTCAATAAAAATATTGCCTGACCGTAAGAAAGTATGCAAAGGAACACTCCGAAAATGTTTCAAAAATGTAATAATCTTCTTTCAGCTTATTGAAAACTGTGAAATTCACCTTGTTTTTGTGTACGAATAAATCTTGAACCCAGAAATGTTGATGGCTTATATGATTCTATTTTTGTTTTTTCCTGCGACAGAATCAATATTCAAATGATTTTTCACAAGTAATTACTGTTCTTGTGTTTTCCATTAGCATTATTACTTATTTACATCAATCAAATACAGTAATAGAAAGGTACCCGTAATTAACTCACTTCTAGTGTAAGTTTTGTATTTTATGATCGTGAAAATTTTGTATCGGAACTCCGCTTCTGTATCAAAATGTTACCTAATAAAATTGTCTAAAGCAATTTCAAGTCGTATGAATTCTGTCTTACCTTATAAATGAATAACTTTAAAGAAGTTAAAGTGTTACATATTGAAAACAATGTATCGAGTATTGTGAGATTACAACCAGGTTTCTTCTATATGCTTCGCACATTATAGAAACTATAAACAATTTATTAATATCATTTCAAAGCACTTAAAATCATTTACTTGTAATTTGAACAAATTGTTTTTGTTCAAAGTTGTGTGGGATTGAGAAATTGAGGTTATAAATGGAAGTAAACAAACAATATTCTGCAGTATCTAAAATGTTTCAGTATGTACCTAAAGTACTGTAATATCCTATGTAGTCACTAAATTCATCCATTCTTAAAAATGGGTTTTCATACTGGTTACTTCGACTTTATTTAATTTGACATAAAATAATAATTGACATTGACAGATGTTTGCGGACGAAAAGTGTTTGCGGACGAAAAGTGTTTGCGGACGAAAGTGTTTGGGGACGAAAAGTATTACAGTTAAAAAGGGTTTCTTTATGATTATTAAGGAGTACGTAAAACTCAATTTTATAATGAGGTAGACGGAAAAATTCTAATCGTTGTCCTGTAAGGTACCCAGCAAACACGTTACGTACTTGTTACGTTTACAAACATCACATATACGCAAAACATATATACGTTGTTGACTACATTTTTATAACATATTCGCTACGATCCAACTAGTTTTGTATGATACGTCATAAATTTGATGATATTATACGTACGTATTACGTATTTTTTTAATTTTTTTTTTTTTTTTAATAAAAAATAATAACACAAAAAATAAAATAAACAATTTCTTATATTAAAATTATTTTTTTCCTTCTTGTACTACGTTTGTTACCTACAATTTTTATTACGTTCAATCTCGTTTTATAACTTGGAACTTTTGTTTACTACGACACTACAGACAATTTTTAATAAATGTTCACATGGGAATTTTGTGATTAGTCAATGTGATTACACTTTTTACTGAATAAAATGATTACTTACTTTCTATAAAAATAAACCCAAATTTTATAACGGTATTTTTACTGGCTTATTCGTAATTTAAATGGATGCTAATGTAACTTACGTTCTTAAATAATAGCTGATATAAGAAAAAAATTGTCCCTGTTTTATTCCAAATTAAGTGTTGCTCCATAAGGGCTCATTTTTACAACCTTCATTGAATTCACTGGTATTATGTCGATTACAAAAGGCGACTTATTTTTCATGATTTAAGAAGATAAATAAACATTTTAGGGAATATTTAAGAACATAAATTATCTATATTCTTTTTGAAATATTACTGCATTTTTGTAGCCATCTGTAAATTAGGTATGTTTATACTGAGTGTATTATTGCAACCCTAGCATTTTTTTTATTAAAACAATTGTAATTTTATGTAATGAAAAGGTATTTATGATCTTATTTGCATTTGATTTTTAATTTTACATTGATAAGATCATTTAGTGAAGCCTTTGTTTGGTAAAATTTTTGTTGCAATATAGATATTCGTTTTTAAAACTGAAAGTGATTATGGAATTACCTTATTGTCCTTGGTATTTTTGTAGAATTACCCCGAAAACACTTCACAACGCAACCTGTGAGTGATTTGTAAAAGCCAGAGTGATAAAGGAGTGTTTTTTTGTTTCTTCTAATAAACCAGGCATAATTTTTCAGCTTTAGAAACAAACTGTTCATTAGTCATTACTAGTTCACGTATCGAATCAATTTGTGTGTAGTACTTATACAGGCGGTCCACCTGAAAACGAAACAGGCCGTTTTTCGAGCTATGTTACACCTTGAGAAACGCCTGGACACGTCAGTTTTTTTGGTGGGGGACATCTTGTAACAGTTGAGGTTTACAAAAACGACGCTAGAGAAAACTAAAAAAAAAGCATAAAAAAAAATACGATCAATATGGCGTGTGTAAGTTCGTGGAAAATATATTATTTAGGTAGAAAGCAGCCTCCTGCATCGTCATAAAGTGGGGGGTCCGACTGACACAACAGGAGATCAAAAGGTTTAGCTTAAGCCTAGATACACTAGATTAAACAAATTGACACAATAATTAATCCTAAAAGAAGACAGATATTTTAAGTTTCTATATAGTTTTAGATAAGTAATCTGTACGAATAACGCAACGATTTACAGTTGCTTTCAGTAACTCAAATCGTAGTGTTAACGTTCCAATTGTAAATTGTCTGGATAGAACACACGGTGTACATACATCACTTACAATGGCAATTTATCTGGTCTGAACATGCAACTAACTTATCGGAATGGGGTAGTACCTTCCGCAAATCCAAAATGCTTTTTGATTTCGCGACAACCGTTCAAATTAAAGCGCTGTTGAGTGTTCCACCGAATAAGGTTTTACTTTAAAACTCAAAGATCAAAGCCGTTTATGTCGTATGTACATGCGCTTCACACGCATTAACAATAAATAAAATATTTAGACACTAAACTTAGCTGTAATTTGGTGAACTAAGTCCCGAGAGTAAAATGTTCAGTTAGCGAATAGATCGACTGGCTCCAGTTTTTGCAACCACAAGATTCTTCTTGGAGAAAGTCTTCCAAGAGAACTAGAAGGCGTTAGGCTTCTTCGTTTAAGCCAAAAAGCATAGCCATCCCTTATCTGGTAGACGTGGTACCCCACCTGCAGCTGTCTGATATCGATAACCGTGGTGTAGTACTTAGTCGAAAGAAAGTATTAATCGGCCACTCAAACACTTGAGAAAGTTATCCAAATATAACACGCAGAGAAACGTAAGGTAACGGAACATGGTAGGTTTAGGACGAATATAACTTAACCAATTGTTATTGGAAATCTTTAACCATTTCACTATTTGTTGTAATTTTAATTAATGATTAACGCTAAACACCACCCGTGCAGTAAGCAGGAAAGTAAATAGAAAATGTGCGCTTTCGTCTCGGAATAGATATTTGTTTTCAACCAATCGAGATTCGCAAAATGCGCGCTAAATACGACTTTCGTAGCAACGTATTATCGACTTACGTTTTCAGATTTGGTACCCGTGTGACATATTGCAAACGTTTTTCTCGGTTTATAAAAATAAAACCGTAACCATCTTCCGAAGAAAATTGACCTCGATATATCTAACAGAGTGGTCCCGGCAGCCCTTATGTCAAAAATATTAAATTGCATGATGGGTTTACAGGTACCTCATATAGCACCCTTTAATTCTCTACACAGCTATCTACATCTTATTTCGGTCAAATTTAAAAAATTTTTTGGTAATCAAAAACTGCAATATGGTCAAGATTCCCAATTCATGTTTACAAGGGACATTCATTAACGATAAAATTTGCCCTAACTAACAAACAAGGTGCACTGGCAGCCCCCATCTCGAAAATTCAATTTACAGGGCGAGTCACGTGGCCATTATCTATTCAACCAAATACATTTTATTCCGGAAAGGAAGCCTAAGACTCTTTTCTTTTTTCTTCTATTATTAAAAATTATTTTTGAATTACTACATTCCACTAATAGTCGTCGAGAAAAGTTATGTTCGTAATTACCTAATTAGTGAATCGTTAAATGTATTTTTGTAAACTACAACCTTTAAATGACGATACGTAACAAATACTTACAATTTCATGTTATATTCAATATTTATGGAATTACGTCAACAGAAACGTACTTTTAAATTATTGGTACATACAGTTTCATTTACGAAACCACGCTGCGCATTTGTTACGAGACTGACCGATTCTTCTACATTACGTATTACATCTGAACGCATTTTTTACGCCATACGTTAAGAAAGTGACACCTTTTAAGGGTATTTTGGTATCGAGTGGAGAACAACTGAACTCTGCTTCCTGCGCAGTTTAAGAATGCTCCACCCACCAAAACATTTGTCATACCTCTACTGCAATGATTTTACCCGCTTTTGGAAATTCCATTGTATACTTCTCGAGAGAAGATTACAATAATTGCTTTCACTTTATATTTTTTTTATTACTAATTTAAACATATTCTTTACTGTAACCAAAAATATTGTGAGAGTTTTTTAATAATTTGATAAGTAATGTTTTTCCAAGTAAAATATCGTATCTACATCTTTGGTTAAATTAGTATAAATACTATGAAAATACTAAAAAGCAAAAATAATTTTTGTTTGTCCTTTAGGAAATAAGATCAAAACAAATGTCTCCAAAGTGGCTCCTAAAATTCAACTGAACTTTTAACTGAAAATAGAGTTAACAGTAATGCGCTTTTTCTATTATTCACTCTGACGAGCTCGTTCAGCACTTTATTTTACAGTCAAAACAATTCATCCTGATTTTTAGGATAATTTTAAATATATTTTTATTACGATTATTTTGCACTTCCTAGAAGTGTTGGTTTTTTAATAAAAAATATTTTTTTAAATTTATTAGTATTATTTATTTTTACTAGTAAATAAAAATTAGCTAATCGTTACAAATCTGTAAAATTACATGTTACGAATTACTATGGTGTACAAGGATTACTGAATCTCTCTTATTTTCATGCCGATGCTAAATGCCGATTTTAAAGAAGTTTAAATGTAACTTAACTTAAAAAATAAACAAAAATAATTCTGTAACATTCCTAAAATAGTAAAATGAGCATTTGAAGTACTTGTAATGGAAACGCGAGAATAGAGTCACATTGTATTTACTGATTTATCGAATTGACCGTACTGGGCTCCCAGCTTATGTGACCCTGACGTGTTTAAGGTAAAAATTATGATCAAAAACTTTAAATTTCATGTTGATCAAAATGACCTATAACTAAAGAACAACTATACTGAAAAAATAAAAATACTGTGACCGTAGTTAACGAGACTTGGTAGTACTGGAAAAAAAACACAAAGTACTCTCTAGTATACAAGGTTTGGAATTTAGAGGTTCAAATGGAAATATGGATAGTCAAAACAAAGGGGAACTATTTAAGCGCTGTTTAGCTTATGTTTGCAAAGCTTTGATCAATTTTGTCTGAAGCATTTATTTATTTATTTATTTTATGTGCAGTTATTAGATAGATGTTTACAATTGTCATATACTTATAGAGATTCGTTAATCATTTAACATTTTGAATCACATACAATTAATAAAACAAATCCGGGTATGTAACGCAATTATAAAAACAAGATAAAATGTAAAGGATCTTACAGCACTTAGAAGCACTTAAAGCTCACAAAATTCAGTTTATTTTATAACAATCCCTTTTTTTTTAAATTCATATTTAAGCAATTCCTTAATGTCCCAGAATGTATTTTGGATAAAAAAAATGTTTGAGAGTATTTTAAAGTTGTTTAAATGGTAAACTTTTAATTTTGTCCGGGATTTTGTCTCAGAAACAATTTGCTGTAATAATTAATTGCTAAATTTACTAGATTTAAGTCGCAGATAATCACTTGGAAATATCATCATTTGCTTTCTGGTATTGTAATTGTGAAGGTTTTTGTTAAACACGTAATCTACATTAGACTTGCCCTCTAAAATACATTGAAAAATATATAAAGATGGGAATGTTAAAATCTGTAGTTTAGTAAATATTGATTTAACGTCTGCTCTATAAGGTTTTTTGCTTATATACGGATAACTTTACGCTGGACCTTAAAATTCTATTAATTTGAGGTGAGTGACCCCAGCTAGTCAGAGCATAATCATGTGTGCGACTGAACGAGAGAGAAGTAAGCCGTCCTTATCACATCAGTTGGCAAATGGTTTACAAGGTTTCGAATTAAGAAAATGCTTTTCGAAATTTGTTTTGCTGAATGATCAACGTGTCCTTCCCAGATTAGAGAACAGTCTAGTGTTACACCCAAAAATTTTACATTTACTGGATTAATAAAGTTTGTGTTTCGGTGTGAAGCAAGATTTTTGACGTTTTATTTAAATTAACGTGTAAGTCATTAGCACTGGAACCATTCTAAAATAAGATTTTGGATGTTATTTAAGGAATTAAATAAATTGAATTCATTTGGGTCACTTATCGTTACGCTGGTATCGTCGCAAACAGAAGCAGGTCAGCAGGTCCCACTGCTTGGGCAAGATCGTTAATATATCGGACCAAGTACTGATCCCTGCGGAACGTCATGGATGACCTCTCCGCAATCGAATGAAATACCATTCAAGAGAATGTATTGCTTTCTATTAGTTAAAAAAATGTATTAAATTGCGACTACCCTTACTAAAATTATACAATTTTGATTTTTTTAATGATAATTTTAAAAGATACGCAGTTAAACGCTTTAGTGAGATCGTAGAAGGATGACCCAACGATGAGTTCTTTTTCCATACTATTAACTATATAACTCACTAATTTATTTATGGCACATTTGTAGATTTATTTCGACGAAAGCCGTATTGGTTCTCGAAAAATATACCTGACGCCTCGAAATATGTTTCTATCTGTGTTTTTAGACAAGTTTCTATAATTTTAGAAAATATTGGCACTAAAGTAATAGACCGATAATTATTCATATCGTCGGTATCGCCTCCTTTGGAGATTTGGGTACAACTTTTAAATTTTTAAACAATTAGGAAAACCCTGTATGAATAATTTCATTTATAAGTTTTGTAAGTGGATATATTACTATTTTAATAACACTTTTAACTACTTTTAACTTTTAAATTATAATGGTCCTTTGAATTTTTGTTTGGAAGTGATTTTATTACATCTCACACATGTATATAGCTAACTGGTGTAAAGGATAACGACTTTAAGTTTAGATTTTCCAAATATTTCAAGTATTTTAAAAATTTGTTTTGTATTTTGGAATTTTGTTTTTTATTTCGTTTGTAATGTTTAAAAAGTAGGAGTTTAACTTTTTGGGGTCAAAATTAGCATAATGAGTTGTTTTACTAGGCATGTATTGGCGTAGAAGCATATCCCATAATGCTTTATTATGTTTTTAGAGTCAAGATGTGTTTTTTTTAGCCAAAGGGTTTTTGTACCTACGTGTCATAATTATAATCTTTGGTTGCTGCAAAAGAATTTTTATATTATGCGCGTCAGGGAAGTTTTAATCAATTCTGACAAAAACGAAAGTTTTCTCTTTCATTTTGGTTTATCGTTAAACCATTTAAACTTAAGCTTGTCTGAGCTTTGAGTATAACTCATAATTGGAAAGGAAACGTAAACTCCGCTTCTCACAAGAATACTATAAATTTATTAAATTTTTAGTTAATATCCGAGTTTATTGAATCACAAAATCCAATTTTGTAAATAAATAAAGTTAAAAACATTACCTTGCCAGCTGCAGTTATAGGACGGCCCACGTACTTTGTTTTGTTTTTCAATTTTGAAGTAGACGACACATTGACAAAAGCCGCTGCATGGTCTGATAAGCCTGGATCCCGGACGCCACTGCTGAATGCTCTATTTTGAAAATTTATTAATATGTTGTCTCATACAGTTTTTACCACGAGTAGGCTCTGCAATTAAGATATTAAATCCATAAGATTTAACCAGATCTTTAAAAATTGACATATTTTTGTCTTTAGATTTTATACTTTTAGTGTCAAATTTGATGTAAAATCTCCATTTATTACTATCACTCTTAGTTGAAGCAAGAAAAGTTAAAATTTTGTTGAGAATATCTAAAGAAGATATCGAACAACCATCAGGACTTCGATGAACAGTTAAATTATTAAATTCTCACTAGTTATTTAAAGGCAGATATTTCACAATGCAGTGCAATAGACATGCCACCTCGTCGGGTAGTTCAATACAGTCAAAAGTTCTTGCGGCATAAGATAGATGCTTCCACCTCTTTAATTTATTCCCTTGAGTAAGAAGATATCACACTAAAGTTTTCACAATGAAAACTTGTGATTCATTTTCATTCAAGAAATGCTCTGTTAAACACAAAACATCAATTTTTTCGTTTGCATTAACGTTTTCATTAACAAAACCATTTAGTTGCAATATTTTGTTTCTCGCCGATTGTATGCGTTTAGATGCGCAATAGTTAATTTATTGTTTGTCAGATTTAAAATATTTTTATTATTAATGCTATCTCTTAGGTCGTCAGCTTTTTCTGAAAAAACATCCTAACACATATTCCGACAGGCCAGTATGTAGGATCAAGAAATTTTCGACGTCGTTTTTATTCACTGATAGCTTGAAAGATGCATATATGTCAGCATTTTTTGAATTTAATTTATCGCATTTTAATACTTGTAAGCTTGTAGATTTGCAAGTACTCCATTATATCAGCTTTGTTGTGTTAGGCTGCAAGCGGTAGACATGTATGTTGCTTATTTTGGAACTGCTAATAACTATTATTTACGGAAGGCTTCTTTCCTTCTAACTGTGACTGGGTTTTTGCCACTTCTGTTTTTGTGCAATTTTAGAATAACTGTCTGAATTACTAACGTGTAATGTTGAGTAATTATGTTGAGGTATTTCAACGGAAGTAAGGTCAGTAACTTTCGTGTCAGGACCAATGTTTATGATTTTAACTTTTTGATTTATCATTGGTACCTGAGATAGCTGTTGCATTATCTAGCCATTAATCGTATCAAGCAATGTGCCAAACAACGCTGTGAGGTGTTGCCATTACTTCTCTCTTTCCATTATGCTTGGGTAAGTGTTTGTCTTTTCTTTCCCGTTTGTTAAGTGAGATTCACTGATTTCTCTTCGGAAACGATTATTTTTTGTTTAAATAAATTAATAAATTAATATACGTAATTTCAAGTGCATTACCAGCTTATTTAAAGAGATTTCGTTTACTATCTCCTTCTTGGTAAACAAGTTATCAAGAAAGTTTTACTATTACACTTGTGATTATCGTTTAGGTACTGTTCTTGTTCACTGACAGGTCTATAATCACTTTTTATTTAGTTTGTTTAACTCTACACTGAGGAGTTCAGAATCATCGTATCGTTGGCTGCAGCCATATTGCAATTTTAATTTTAATTGCAATTTAAAGCGCTCTGCCAATAAAGGTAAAGGTCTGTGAGTTATTTCTCGCATCAAATATGTGACGAATTAAGAAAACTTTTATAGAAGAAGTGAAAACAGCAAAATATTATTGCATCATTGTAGACTCAACCCCGACATAAGTCACCAAGACCAACTTACATTTATTCTTAGATATCTACAGAAAGGAAAAAGTAATTGAGAGGTTTTTGGCTTCATATGTCGAGGTCAGGCATACACGATAATGCTTCCGAACATGTCAGGTCAGTACAATGGACTCCAAACAAGAATACAAAACTAAACTGAAAAAGGGGGTCCAAATTTTATGTGGGTCAACAATTTCCGGCACAATGCAATTTAAATAAAATGCTTCCACTTTGGGTACCATTTTTCTTTTTACAGTTCCTCATTCCTATAGATTTCTTCAACATGGAAATCGTTTTCGCTAAATAAAATAAAAGCACAAATGATTCTTTGACTATATTTAGTTGTCCCTGTCTCTGATATAATGAGAATGTTAGTTGTATTTGAGATCACCGATTGAAACAAATAGTGTAGAGTACATTTATAATCGTTTTAGAAAGTCATACTACATTATAAACTTTCCTAATCCTCTTAATACAAATCTTAATGGTTAAAATAACTTATTTAAATTCACAAGACATTCTCATTATCTTACCGTTACTAATTGCAGAATGAATTACATTATTCGGCCATTGAAATTACTGCTTTGAATATTGTTCAAAATATGTTGACGATTTATTTTGAATAGGTAATTCAATAAAATATTTTTAATAACCTTGTTTAAATGCAATAACTAACACCACCAGATTAACGTTTACATTCAACGCAGCCAATTCACGATTATTTAAATCCTACAGTAATAAAGAAGATTATGGAACTATTATCTTGACCGCAGACTGGTTGAGTAAACCAAATTGTAATTTTTATTACTTTAAACATATATATGTCCCAAACATAGTTATGAAAAGTAACTCCCACTCTAATCAGGAGGTATGTTTTTCTATTTATTGCGGCTAATAAGAAGAATATATGTGTGGCCACAGGGTGGAGATTTTATTTGCATTTCATCCAATCTGGTCACAGGTGTTTTTATTTTCTGACTCGAATTTTTTTCAAAACCACATTCCATTAGGATTACTATGTTCATATGGTTATAGTCCTGTTAATTGAGAAAGATGTTTTAAGATTTCCATTTTTAAAATAACAAAAAGTTGATTGCAAATTTGTGAAAATTCAAAACGCATTTAACAAAAGTTTAATTACAAATTAAAAAAATAAAAATTAGAGGTTGTAGAGATACTTGAGTTCTGAATCGTGCAAAATCTGATATGCTGCAGTGCAAGTCGTTTTAGTGGTGAGACTGATTTAAATGTTGCAATATTGACTTATATTGTTCTGCAACTTCTTGAGCTGACTCCTAAAGATTTTTTACATCATTCTTTCAGATATCTATTAATGAGCAATTTCAAAAACTGTAATAAAATTTGTCCAAATCAAATAAAAACTACCTAGATAAAATCGTACCAAATACAATTAATAAGTATGTCCCACCGCACTTGGCCATCTTCAAAGGATCTGATTGTAACGTTAGTCACTATTCTCAAAAATATGTATTTTTTTTGATGCGTTCAAGATTCTGTCTGGGGCAGAAGGGGATATCGCCCGTGTCCTTAATCTTTAAAGAAAATATTACGCCTTGTCTTCCCGACCTTTGATGTGGAGCAAACGAGTATACGATTCTTGTCACGTTCCAGCCTCAGGTCATTTCTTTGTAATGTAAAATTACATAATTATTTTTTTTCAACTAAAATGATCGAAAGCAAGCATAATTAACAACCAAAACTTTGGGTTCCGACAGTATGCATTACAAACGAAAAAAAATTTACATTTAAGAAGCTTTAGGTGCACTATTTACGTAACACCCTGCATGGGAATAAGTTTTGAAGCATGTGAAAGTTAAGAATGGATGCTTTTATTGTCTTTTCTTGTTTAAATTACGCTTTTATTCGAAGTTTGAATTCAAAAGTTCGAAGATGCTTGACTAATTTACTAAAACAACTACTATGTACCTATGTAATGGGTTTTGGAGAGATAATACAAACTAGAATTTGAAACGCAAAACTAGAAATCTGCATAAACCTATTTTCTCGATATTTTCTGATTAAATAATTTATGAGACAAAATTAAATTTTTTCAACGATTCTATAAGCGATTAGTAGTTGGATTTTTCTATTTTATATTACTGACTTCAGCCAATTTATTGTGGGGTTAAGTAACAAAGAAACAGAACATCCGGTCAAATATTATGGATTAGCAATACAAAAATCAACGAAGTACACGA
>JALBCR010000589.1:0-173802 GCA_030710515.1 Abscondita cerata | reverse complement strand
TCGTGTACTTCGATTTCAGTTACATGCTATACTTTTTATTGTTATACATTTTCTTACTTAATGTAGGATTGTTTCTTTGAATTATTTCTCCCCGTTGCATTTTCTGGTTATACACATACATCCAGTTGCCAAAACCGTTCATGTGGTTTCTTTAAGTTGGTGCAAAAAACGTATGGGTTTGTTCCTAATAGCATGACCTGTATTATTTCGAACACCGACTTGTACTGTTAATGGAAATAAAACATCAACGTTCACTCCTACACATGCTTCGACCTACAAAATTGTAAACAATTATATACTTTTAGGTTATGAAATAATATAAACTGAAAGCAACTGACTCTACAATATAAGTACTCTTTAAAGATAAAAACAGTTATAATACTTGCGTTCTACAATAATTTAGGTAAATCTTTGTGGAAATTTATTAACATAACCAACGATCGACAGAAATTTCTGACAGGCTAAATTAATATTGGCAACACTGAAACTTGTTCCTTTTATTTCTTTCTCTCTCTTTTCTCTTGGGTTGAAAGTGAACAGCTGTTTACTTTCAACCCGTGGGAAAGTCATTGCGATTAATAACGGCAAACTTTCAAACATTTTGAAAGTTTGCAATTCCACATAACAATAGTGATTGTGAATAAAATAATTTTAATTTATAATAAAAATATGCTATTTGAAATTGTAATATTGATACTAGATGAAGATGAAGGTTCAGAATCAGTGAATATGACAACGATTTCTCTTATTTATGTGTATATATTGAAAAACCAACCACCTTTTATTAATCTATTTTAATATATCCCTTAATCCCTTGTACTTAGGTTCACTTTTTCGTCTACAATTTTGCAAAGGACCGAATTTGAATTACGCGGTTGGTTTGTGACGTCACTACTAAACGAGTTCATTTCCATTGTAAACCCCTTAGCGTTTCGAGGAGGACTAGAGATGTTATACCTTTATTATTAACTAACTATAGTAAACCCAACTGTTGGTTCGCAGTTTATAAAGTAAACAATCGATATAAAAAAAATGCTACACTTAATGGAGATCTGAGAGTTTAAATAATAGGATAAATATCTGGCTCACCGGAATAATGTCAATAGAACCCGTGCAATAATCCCAGTAGCCAATTTTAAGTTCCATTAGTACCAAGAAATGAGAATATATTTAAATCAATACGTTTACGTATAATTAAAAAAAAACAAAACCAAAAGTTCTAGGAGTGTTGTTATTAATATCATTTTCCTCTATCCAGTTTTAAGTCGGAAGTTCTCTTGCAAATCAGAATTGTTGCATACCTTCTTAGAACATCTAAACAAGCAAGGTATTTGTTTAGGGTAAAACGTTACTGCATTTATCCTTTTTCGATAGGTATAAAAACGTTATAAGTTGTGCGATCTACCAATCCCAAACTAATTTTATTTTATATGACAGGTATTTTGCAGGTAAAAGTTATTCCAATCAACTAAACTTATCTTGTTCTGTAATAGGCGTATTTACCATTATTAAAGTAGAACATTTCCGAAAATGGTTCTTACTGCTCAGAACCTAATGTTTTGTAATTTATTCAAATACTAAAACTAATAATACAATTGCGAAACTTTTATTTTATGTGTAAAGATAATTGAACACAATAATAATAAAGAAAGTTTCTTTCATTACTGCCTCTCTCGGTTCAAATATCTAAAGCTGTTACAAGAAAATAAATTACCGTATCCGTAAAATTAAATGAAAACTGAGAGGTTGAAATGAAAATTTACAATTAGTCGTCGTTATTGAAATAATTAAGTCGAACATATGTTTCTATATAATAATATCGTTAATATGAACAAAATTGAAAATTTGATGAGAATATACATATTTATAAATGCGTATATCAATGCATTGTTTGTATGGATTTAAATTAAATAGTTTCAGATCCAATCAAAAGAACTTTATTGCCTCTGAACGTCATCCTCTATTTGCTTACAATAGGTGAAATAGTGCCAGCAGAAAGACATTCACAATATTACGTTGTCAGAATTCAGCTTGTAATAAATTCAATTTATTGTTATTGTGAAATTTAAAACCTTAAAAATGTGAAATTTTAAATTACTATTTTATGAACCTGAGATCATAATTCGTCGTTGTTATTGTTGTACAGTAAAACCACTATTTTCGGGCACCTCTAAAACCGGCCAAGTTTTCCAACTCATATTAATGACTCTCCTAATAGCGACCACCTCTCGATAACGGCCACGGCCACTTATTTGTAAACTTTCTTGGAAAAATACATGTAATTCTACCTCCCAGTTACGGCCATTCTTAAAAGTAACGTCATTAGTAGACAACAGCTTAGTGTTCAAGCAGTATAATATATAATTGCTTCATTGTGTGAGGTTTAAGTAATTACCGATAATAAAGAACGGATTTAAAGAATTTGTTTGATTTACAATAGACGGTCATTACAGAGAAATAGTAATTAAAAGGCTCATTAAGCTCACCCCAAAAATCGTATTTTGCGTACATAGTTTGAGTTAGTTCAACAGTGCTGTTACATATAGAGTACAAAAAATTGCAAATGTCACTAAAAAGAAAACGTTTGTATCTTAAAAAGAAAATTGATATAATTGTGGGAAAGTGAAAAGTTCAATACCAGTGCTAGAAAGTTGGCTGAAAAATTTAGTGTTGGAAGGGTATAAGTTAACGATATTTTAAAAAACAAATGTGATTTAAAAAGGCTATTTGAAGAAGGTTCCAATACAGAGCAGAAGAGAAAATTTTCTAGAACTGAAGGTTTAGAAATTGACTGAGTGATTTACAATTGGTTATGTAAAACTAGAATAAAAATATTTCTATATCTGAACCTTTAATAAAGCATTGGAAGTTGGGAAAATTAAAAATGACAGATTTTAAAACTTTAAATGGGTGGCTTGAGAAATTTTGTCAAAGACATAACATAACCTTTAAAACAATTTGCGGGGAGTCAGCTGATATTAACGGACACTGTTGAAGCTTGGAAAGCAGAGCTGTCAGTAATATTGAAGGAGTATTTACCCAAAATGTGTACAATGCTGACAAGACCGGACTTTTTTACCTTGCGATGCCAAACAAAACGTTCTCTTTAAAAAACGATAAATGTAGTAATAAAAGCTGCAAAACAAAGATTGACAATTTTATTTTGTACAAATATGGAAGGTGATAAGGAAAATCGTTATCATTGGAAAAAGTAAACACCAAGATGGTTTAAAGGCTCTCATGTCTACAAATTGTCCTTAGAATGGGTATCTAATAAAAATCTTCAATGACGGTAAAATTATGACTTCCTGGCCTAAAAAAAAATTGATGAACAATTGAAAAAGAAAATATAAAGTTTTATTAATTCTGGATAATGCCACGTCTCATCCCAAAGTGACTCTTGAAAATGTGAACATTGTTCGTCTACTCCCAAACACCACATCCCGTTGCCAGCCACTGGATCTAGGAATTATCCAAAACTTTAAGATGACCTACAGAAAGTTTTCAATCAAAAACTGTTAACATTCACAAATACCGAACGTCGTTTTGAAGATTCAGAAAAAGTATCAATTTAACCAGCGCTTTAGTTTGGATATCAGTAGCCTGGAGAAACGTCTATTACAATTGCTAAATATTTTATGAAAGCAGAATTCTCGAAAAAGTCTTGCAAGAAGATTTCGATGAAAGACGAAATTGCACTAGCTCAGTTTTTTCCTGTATTACTAGAAGGTAATCAACGTGTAAGCAGAAAATTATGTATCTCATTGATTGTGATATTTAACCAAAAGCTAAATTTAAGTATTCAAGATATAATCAGTGAATTAGACTATAGTGAAGACTGTGATTTGAACAATGAAAGTGATGCAGAAGAATCCGAAGTTTTTACGTCAAACATTAAAGATATGGGTGAAATGTGTAAAAAACTAAGAGATGTGCAAAAGTTTTCTATTTTCTAATGATAAGAATGAGCTAGCGGTAGAATGCTAAATTTTATCAAAGTGTAAATCTTCTATTTTACAAGCAAACTTAAAAATGTAAAACAAACCTCAATACAAAAATATTTCACAAAATGTAATTTAATGGTATGTATATGTGATGGTATTGTAATAGGTATAACGAGCAATTAGAAAAATAGGTACATATTATGTAAATGTATGTTATGTATTTAATATGTATAACTCTTCCATTACTATGTCGTATAATTATTTAAGATTGCAGCAGCACATTTATAGTTATTTTTAATGCAGATATATAGCACCCTATAGCGAACCGTATTATGTTCCATACTTAAAAGAATTAAAACAACGCATAGAAATAATTTTTTCCTTCCTAACGGCCCTCCATATACCGGTCAGTTTTGCAGCTAATTTTAGTGACCGCTATTTAGAGGTTTTACTGTAGATAGTAAATTGAGTGCGAATTGTGAGTATGATTACATAAATCTATTGTAATTTTTAAACCAAGAATTTAATTGTAGTATATTGCTATGTACTTAATTTTTATGGATAATTAATAAATTATTTTTACTTGTTATTCCTTACACGGGTTGTTGACCCTATCGGAATATAGGGCAAAACGAAATTATCCTATCGTAATTGTATCTTTATAGAAAATTTCGTTTAGAGTGTGTGCAATGGTTTACAAATGGTAAAATTTACGTGCACGTTCACCGCGTATTGTTATTCTTGTTCGATCTTAACACTACAAAAACTGCAGGTGAGTACCGTTCCATTTCTTTTATTAGCCGACATTTCTCAACTGTTGTTTGTTGCAGGCTCAGGAATTTTGGGTAGCTTTTCCGACTATGTTGTGCTTCACTAAGTCGCTGCATCAGATTAATTAATTCTAACACAACGGGTAAGGTTTTTTTCGTTTTATTCGACGTTAAATAATTTTTTTGTTTATTAGAACATTGCTTCTTTTATTTACACTTCTAGTAAACGATATGCTTTAAATTAAATACAGTTTCATGGTTTAAATTTCTTCTACGTTGGTTCGATTTTCGATGATTACTTGTCACCTTCCGGTATGTACTCAAAGGTTATATTTTAGAACGGAGCTACGTATGGGGTCTGCACCTCTAAATCGTTACTTTCCAACCGTTTTTGGCGGTTGTATTTATTGTCTTTTGATTTTCTTAATTTTATAATTTTGGTGATGAATGTCCGCGCCACCATCGTCGGAATTTGGAACTATAATTCTCAAATTCTTCATTAATTGTCTATCCATGATTAAACGATGACTTTCGTTTATCTGATTAATTCCATATACGACTTATATGTCCATAGTTTCTTTCCAATGAACGAATTTCAAATTTCGTTCGCCATGAAATTTGAGGTTAGCTTTCTTTATTTTTCTTAAATGTTAAATCGGTTGCAACTGTTCTCCCCCGTTGTAAATCCCTGGAGATTTGTTCTTACTAGATCTAACTGTCCTTTTAAGACATAATAAGGCCGCTTTACTAATTTATTTTGAATTTTCAGCATAAAATGGGACTTCATCCCGGAGTGAAGTTGTCTACAAAATGTTTGCCAAATGGACATTGTTGTTCTTAGCCCATCTAACACGGACACACATACTGTAATGGGTTGTTTTTGAGTAAGGGAAATTGTCCAGGAGGGTTTGGGCTTCAATGTCACATATACCGCACACATCACTCGGGTTAGGTATGTTATTACTCTTAAAACTAATAAATTACATTTTTTTATTTACAGGTTTGACTAAGAACTTAATTCCTATCCTTTCAGACTGGAAACTCAAGTAACTTTAATTATTATTAGTAATTAGATTACAAAATTTTCAATATTTACAATTATACCAAATGAATTGGCTTTGGTTTGTCTCATTTATTTATTAATGCATGTCCAAAAACTTAGGGATCATAGCGAATATGGGATGATTTTATTTTTTCACGTGTAAACATGTTTGTAATAAAAACTTTTTGGGGTTTAAACACGTGTAATAATTGGTTAACAATTACTTCGTTTCGCCCACTTAACTACAAGCGTCAAATGAACAATGAACTGACCTTGACCAGAGTAACCAATGGCAGCATACATGTTGTTCGTATCATGGTAAAGTTGCTTTGGCATATTTTGTTGAACTGTTTGTCGGGTATTTGTAGGTCTTCTATCAGTGAGGTAAAGTTAACAACGGTTTCCAAGTGTTAGTTAAACATTTTCCACCATCTTGTTTATTAAGGCAACAAAGACATCTTTGTATCTTGATTAGTTCTCTAGTGAAGGCAGTTCTCTCTTCCCAAAATTCTTGTCTTTTCAGAATCGATTTTATGTCCTGTTTGATGATGATGTTCAGCTAGAGAATAAGTTAAACATCCTTTTCGGACTGCTAGCTTGTATTCTTCTCTTCTTGCAGATAATATCAGTTATTTGTTTGTTCAACGTAAATGATCTTCTAAAGGAAATGAAATTTTTAGAAACGGAGGAGAGACTTAAGTTTGTTAACAGGTACAGAAACTAGTTATCTTCTCCTGTAGTACATTTGATGTAAGGGATTGATTATAGTAAACGTTGTCTTGTTGATAACTTCTTCGTCACTTTTTTTTTTCATCCGCTTTTTAGCTTTCAACATTATAACGAATAGAATCATTTGATGAACTAGACTTCCACAATTTGGCTCTTATAGGAGGCCAACTTGGTGGGAATCTTCAACAAGGAGCTCAATCACTTTTAAATTTTTGTTTATGCGAAATAGGACTATCCGAACTCCACAATCATCTCTCACTTCAAGATCACTGACTTCAATTGAAGACGTTACAATAAATTGAGGAAAAGATGTTTAACTACGCCCCCGCCATTGTTGTTCGAACACTTCCGAATGCGCCTTGCCATCTCCGATCGCCCTCAAACAATCTCTCATGAACGTACCCGACAACTCCCATACTCAAACGTTTCCCACCCATAATCGAAAGTTATACAAATACACCGTACACGATCACGCCAGAAATTCAAATCTTCTATTAAAAGTGCGCAGAAACTGTATTACTTCTCAGTTCCAATGGAAACATACTCCAAGTTTAAAAGTAAAAGCGTTTTTTGCATGCATAAAATAGAAAATTCGCAGAAATTCATAAAGTGTGAGATGACTTATAGAGCAGACTTTACAAGTACTTTTTCAAAATAAAAGGCCTCGAAAACTTCATATACTACCACTCTTCCTATACACAGTCTCTGGCTAGATCTATTTTTATATTCCTCAACGAAAATATATCTGTATCTGCTAAGCACCAAATTTTACAACCCCAACCATACCACCTCGTATAAAAATTAGAATAATAGTTATAAACTACACCCCTTATTTCTACATTGCAACACTCTTTTTCCATTAGGGGCCTTTCGTTTCTCACGAACTTTACACTGTATTCAAAAAAGAAAACGTCCAATCAGGTGTCTTAAAAAACTTGAGCACAGAGTTTTTGTAAATTGGGATAAATCATCACCGAAATTTGAAAAAGTAAATGTCAGGCCCTAAATTCTTTACATGATATCCATGAAGTAAGGAAAATTATCTCTGGGATTACGTTCAGTTGTATCGGTTTTTTGCAGACAATAAACGTTTGCTATAAGAGGTCATCATAGTTATAAAAACGGTTAAATTTTGGTATTCATGTAGATCTATCTCCTCCCAGACACACTTTAACCAATCGCTACAATAATTGGACAGTGCATTAATAGCCTAATTATCTATTTTGATAAAAATCATCTCATGGCATTTGACATTTTTCAAAATATAGAAGAAAATAGCCCCAAGCGAACTTTTTGAAAGTCCGCACACAGGGAGGTTTACTTATATTACCATACTATGTTAAATTAAAAATTAACGTAACTTTTTCTGGCACAATTAGATCACAATATAACATAACATATTAATTTATTATAAAATCAGTAAAATGAAGTTTTTATTTATCAACTCCCTGAATTTTCATTTATTAAGCGGCTTTGAAGACGATTACGATTGCAGAATTTTATTTTATTATCGATGTCATTATAATACAATTTTGTAAAGTGAATTTAATATTTAAAAAAAGATTAATATCATATTATAAAAATTGTATTCTATTATAACATCAATAATAATTTTATTAATAAAATCGGAATCAAACCCGGATTTTCGGCATAAATCATTATAAATTTTTAGCGTTTTTTCATTAAATACACTTTACACACCTACATTACCACAAAGATTTGTTCTCATTTATCTATCTGATAAAATATGTAGCTATATTGAGTTTAAATTATTCCAGAAAAAAGATATGCATTAATTTTGAATTTAAAATAGAAAACGCCTATATCGACCTTTGCATGGACACACGGTATACAACATTCATTCAACAAATGTCTTACGCTTCTTATTCAGTCGCAATATCTTGCAAGTCGACAAGGTATAAATAGGTTAAATATATACATATATTAATTTTAAATTTTGCATTAAACTGAACTGCACAATTGTTACTTTAATAAAAATTATGTTTTTAAAGATGATAATAGTAAAACTATATCTTACAGTTCCTTCCAAGATCCTATTTGGACGTAATCGTATTTCCCATCAATATTTCTTTGATACTGATAGATGTTGTAACTCCGTAGGCGTCCCCATCTGCATTAAATCTGATCTCTGAACCTTGACGACCTAAAAAATAAAAAAATTGTATATATCGTTTTCAAAATGTTCAAAAAAACAAATTTATATTTGACGATTCTATTTGTTGAAACTCTACCTAGTATTCATTTGAAATTACGTAGTTTGTAAATGCAAGCTGAAACATATGCACTGCCTTACGGGGAACTTTTTTTATTTCGTTAAATATAAAACATGTTAATATTCTACAATTGTTGTGTAAAGATGAAAGGGTATATGAAATAAATAAATCAGAAAAGTTAAACGAAATCATTTAGAACAGATATTGCCTATTATGTATTTTCAGTACTAATTGAGTTGTGCACACATATCATAAATAGAACGTTTTGAAATCTTATTACTTCTCAAATAATATTAGCCAAATTTTAATAGATATTAAAAAAAATAGATTTTCATTTTTAACGACACTAGTCTTGTTGTCGGGGTAATGATTCCTAAACACCTGTTGGCGGAAGTGTTAGAAGCACGCTTGACTTAGGGCCAATTGTGTGTGCGGGAAACTGTAGGTAAAACGTTCAAATATGGGAGAACGGAAGGGACAGCAAAGAAATTAGAAGTGTTAAGACGGATAACATAATCTTGATTTATTGTGCACATTTTAACTAGACACGATAGTTTTATGTATTATCTAAACAGAATTGGTAAAAGACAAAAGGATAAATCACTTTATTGCAATAAAATGGCAGAACACAAAGCGCACTCCTCTGCCCCAAATGGAACAGTTGCCACAAGAATGACAACAAAAACCCGGAGGACAAAATGTGACACTGCTAAATCAATAGAAAATATATTCTTATCATCATAATCAGTAGTAAGAAGCATTGGAAACAGACAAACAGAAAAGAAGAAAGCTGAGAAATCGACCAAAAACGGTGACGACGATGCATGTTGAAACAGTTTTCTTCACTCATTTAGATTATTTAGAATACAGTATACCAGATTAGAAATTCTCCGCTCGACATAGCAGGTCCGTTCCCTGAAAGTGATACTAGAAACAAATACATTTTTAGGACAATGAATTATTTCACCAAATGGACAGAAGCATATGCCATACCAAATCAAGAGGCAGTAGACGTGATAGTCAAGGAGTTTCGCCATTTTATTTGTTTTTATTTGATTTATTTTATTGACCTGCTCTAACAGAAAATCCATTTAACGAGAGGGTGGGTACATAAAAAAAAGAAAAATCAATAAGGAGTTTAAACATATACCAACAAAATAATTACAGAATGCAAACTATCATAATACAATAAAAGAATAACCAAAAATAATAATAGTAATAGTAGTAAATTAATAATTATATACATGATGAATATTGAATTAATGAAACAATAATTAGTTATGAATCAAGTATGAAGTTAAATGTACGCGTACAGTATGAATGAAGAAGCCATTTGGGATTGATGGAAATATCCATGTCGACGTATGGTTGTAATCTGTTATATAATCTGCACATTTCATAAATTGGCGAATGACGCATGATATTAGAATTGTATTTCATAATATAGAAAGTTGAGTGATTTCCGCATACTCTTCTGTGGAACATTAAAATGCAGCAACGATATGGGCATGACTATCGTCAATAAGACCATTTATTATTTGTTTTAGTATTAACTCCAGAACGCACGAACCGATTTTCCACGGTTTTGCATTCGTTGGAAAGGTCTCAGGCTCCGTGAGGTTTATAGCAAAGAAAAATTCACGAAAAATGTCAACAGAAAAGCGGGAAAATCTTTTTTTTCACATACAGCGCCATCTCTGATACATAGCAATGTACTACAAACCAATATTTTCAAGTAGATGGCTGGTGCGTCGCAATGACAATTAACAAGTCCGCAAGACCAATCGCTTAGTGTTTGCGGGATAAATTTGAAAATCATTGTTTTCACAGTGGACATGGTTGAAACCATCCGCTTTGTTTGTGTTAACGGCAGACCAAAAAACAAAAAATGTAGTTTACCAAGTGCACTTCAATAAAACGGATAATTTGAGGACACGTATGACGCCTTCGATTCAGTATTTACTTTGGATTCACTTTCATTTACTTAGAAGTTCAACTAAATAACACTTCCATTTTTGTAATCGAAATAAATTCATTACTGTTGAAATGAAATAAAATCTTTTTCCTTTTCAAATATAAAACAAAAAAATGTTTCTTCATCTTTTAATCACCAAACGAAATGTTACATAAAACAGAAGCCATCTGGTGGCGAAATGGAGTTCTGCCGGGTTTGCTAGTTTTGATATTGTGATTAATAACATTAACAAATCCGAGACTCTAGTGACTCAAATAGAAACTCTTTCAGTAAATTATCTTACGGAAAACCTCTAGTAGGATATATACGATTAACTCAAACCACAAAGTTTCCAATAATCTACGTTGAACGGTTTCTAGCAAATGAATATGATAAATCTTATGAGGTCTCAAATTATGGCGACATTACTACAGACTGATTAATGCATCATTTCTATCAAATTCACGTGTATTACGAATAATAATGAATCCTAACGTTCTAATGACACGAAGAGACTATGCTGGTGATATGGTCATTAAGTAAGCTTGGAATCAAATGTAACTCAAGGTCCCGCGAAAATATTTACTCTTTGAAGAACAACACTATTTAAGGAATAATCATAGCATGTTGAAATTTTCTGGCGGCCGAAAGATAGAACTTTGCATTTGCTGATATTTAGATGATTTTGGTTACACCAGTTTAGATCATTATTTAAATTATTTTGCAGTTTAATACAGTCATCGACAGAAGAGATTCTAGTGTAAATCTTCACATCATCAGCGAATAAAAGGTGTTCCACATCAATGAAACACACAATGTCGTTTATAAATAAATTAAATAATAAAGGTCCTAGATTGGAACCTTGTGACACACCGGATGTACATTACAAGATACAAGATTTATGCCACCAATATTCAACGTACATTGATCTTTTGGAGTTCCTAGATTTTTTAAGACCAAGGGGCGGAACTTTGAGTCAACCTTATTCAGAAACGTCTGCCAACTGTTAGGAATTAAGAGGAATAAACAACGCCTCTTCACCCTTAATCCAGATGAGATAGTTAAACAGAATGAATCGGGCGACGGGTAAATATCTGGGCAAGGTTGTTAGTGAACATCAGAAAAAAGTGGGACCAGTATTTATATTTATATTTAGTGTAGCTATTTACTGTAATTAGACTTGGGGTGTGTTTTCTGCAGTTTGTCTAACAAAATTAAACAAATACAAGTGGAACCTGCGTAAAGTGTGTACTTATGGAGCCTATTTAAGGTCCCTAAACAAATGGTTCATTTATGGAAAATTTTATTATTTGGGTAATATTTAATGGAAATTGAAATACATTACAGTTGATAAAAATCATTTTTTTATTTGAATATATAACCGAATCAATGGAGTAGAGTAATAAGACTAATTGCAGCTAAAATAAAGATCTGCTTTAAGCCCTTATTTAAAAAAATACATAGATATGTTTAGTTGTTTACAGTTATAAGGATTTCTGCCCTAATTGTATTACAACTTTTTTCATAATTTTCCAATTTTGTTTACTTCTTCTTAAACTATAAATAAGTGTAAATTAACGCGACAACAAAAAAGTAAATCGCTTCAGCTCAATAAACTGCAAGCAGAAAATTCCTTGCAACAAAGTAAATTAGGATGGAAGAGTAACTGAGTAACGATCAATACGTTGTAGAGCCACAGTCTACATTGTTGCCCAATTGAACTCAACTTATTGTACAAAACGCAGTTACATCCTGGTTATAGCAATACTAGTATCATAATTTACATACTTTACGCTGTTATTTTATCTCTAGACCGCAGTAAGATCTAATTTTGTAAATATTCGATAACAATTTTTGCATTTTACGAATATTTGTTTTTAAGGGGTAACATGAAAGGTGCTAAAGAATCACCTACATTCCCGGAGGAAACAGTACTCAACTTAAAGTTTTCAATTAAGAGGCTTAATTATCATTAATCAACTCAAACCAAAAGCAATACTTTATTACTAGATACGTGGACGCATTTCAAGGTCATGTTCGGTCGAAATCTGCCAGAAAAATTATCAATTGTTTTGTTAAGATGTCCATTTGTTTTGTAAACCTTAGCTCAATTATATTCTATTTTTATTCAACGAGAAGTAATTCAGGAGTCTATACTTAAATTTCAAATGATTTCAAATTGATAGCTTTCTTTCATGTGACAAAAACCACTTTATTATGCTGTCTTAACCGATGTAATTTAAATACTTTGTTAGATATTAGCAACTTCTGGAATGCCAACAAACAAAAATAACTAAATGTTTTTGAACTAACCAATTAAAAAAAATTGTATCAAAGAAAAAATAACTTGGGCTTATTACCTTATAGGAAACCAGCAAAAAAGCCCAGAATTGTATTATCGAAAATGTTTGTACGGCGTCGAATTACTTGATGTTATCCGAAGACAACAAGATGCCAAATTTTATTTACTAATAAAACATAATGCACTAATTGCATGCCATTGAAATTACCGCGATTTGGGGAAGCAATTTAATAATTAATTAACTATTGATACCTTGATTAGCGTCAATGATGCAGACGCCTCAAGGAAATGTATCAATAATATATGGAGATGTCCACACCGTATTTATATTATATTTATAATTATATTAGTAATTAACCTTTATTTAAAAAAAAATATCGTTTTCATTTAATTTTTAAACTATAACTTGGTATCTTAAAGTTAAATTATTTATTTATGTAATAAATTCATTGTCAAAAAATAAATATATGACATTGACAATAAGGAGGAATTACCTTAGTTTTTGGATATCTACTACTTTTCTATATTATACTAACAGAAAAAATGAATACGTCATAAAATATACATTTTTGGTAAGAAGACTAAATATTATTATGAATAGAGATGTTTAATGATTTTTAATAACTTACAATAATTAGAATAGGAGTTAGAAATATTGTTAAAAATAAGTAATAATTTAGTCAGCATTAGATAAAAACTACTGTTTAGTTTTTGAATATTAATTTAAAGTTATTGCTTAGTAGTACGTATTTTAAATACAAAAATAACTATGTTCTAATTTTATTTTAATGAAAGCATTTCTAAAACAAAAATTTTGATTCCGATAATTAATCGAGCTATGGTGTTTAATTAGCATTATTTATTATTACTATTTGCAATAAACTATACAACATCCTGATTATATTCTAAGTAGGCGCCAGGTAATATGTGGTTTGTTTCTTCTGATCATTCTAATAAAGATAACTACTTGAGATTTACAAAATTATCCATGCTAAGAGGGTATCGTAATGCCCTATAAGCGCTACAATGATGCTAAACCTTTTGTTTACAGACAATTGTGGTGTCCAAGTTTTAAATTTCATGAGTGTACATGATTTTCACTAACTATTCGCGTGTGTATGCTGCGCGAGGCTCTTGATTGTTTGTAATGTGAATTCAAATTCAACCTCTTTTTGTTATGCAATCAAGCTTTGTTTACATGTATTCGGTCGGTGCTGATGTGACCAGTTATGAATATTAATTTCCCTTATTTGTCAGCACGTTAATGTTGAAAATGCTAGTGTGTGAGCTTGTATTGCTTACATCTGCGTTCTTGAGGAAATTATATTTCATGTTTGTTTATTTTTAATAAATAAAATAGATTCAGTAACCTAAATTGATCTTTTGCCCTCTTCCATGGTGTCAGTATAGAAATTTTTCTTCTTTTTTAACAGAGTAATCAATTATTGCATTTGGATCTGTGGTTTTTGTGAGTTGTTACCCGGTTGGGATACATACATACATCCTTACCATAAATGTTGAGTAGCTTGTTGCATAAATTGAAAGCGTTCAGACGACTCAATTTAATATCTAAAACATCAGGAACTGCAGGGCTGAGAATGGTCGCCCAATGACAGAAAGTGCGATGAGGTCAATGATTGAAATCGTTAGAATCGGTCGTGATTGAGAATAATGGTCGTAAGTTTAGAATAAATTTGATAAGTACCAAAATGCCTTATAAATCTTCAAAAGTTAGGTATGTGTAAAACCCGTTTAAATGGTGTTTAACGCTTTTCACGCTAACCTCCCAGATTCCACCAATGTGTGGCGCTTGAGGTAGAATAAAATGCCATTATTAAGAGTTTCAGCAATGATATTTTGATTTTATTACTACCAATTGTAAAATGTTTTAATTCAGCACTCGGGTCTTGAAAATGTGTTCCTTTATCACTGTACATATTCAAAGGCTTTCCTCGCTTGGCAACAAAACGTCTAAATGCCAATAAAAATTCACTTGATAAAAGACAAATAAAAATTCTAACCCAGCATTTTATTTTTATGTTTCTCTAGTCAATCGTAAACTTTTGTGAAATAGTGTCATTGGGGAAATTAATTTATTTTGCTCACTTGTGATTAAAAAGGTCACTTTGCTCACTGTTTTGAGTTGAATTTTAATCAATTTGGCTAACTATTGTGAAAAAAAAAATAGAATGGTCTTCTTTTAAACATTATTGAAAATTTACTATACAACTTAACTGGCAGATTTGGTAGAACAGAATAAAACAAATCATTTTTGCTGAATTAAGTAATAACCAGAAATTCTTCGTTTTCAAAACAAAAATGATTTGATCGATTGTGATCGTCATGGTGGTAAAATCATAATCATTAAAAAAAACAACAAATTTAATTTTTTATAATTAACTTTTGAAACGTATTTCTGTTTTATTGTAAAACTAACTAGAGTGATCATGGAGACAACTTCATTTGATAAAAAAGTAGATTACCTACGTGCCAACGAGAAAGGTGTTTTGTTCCATTCGAGAGGTTATTATTTAAATTCTATTACTACGGATAAAATATTTTTTTATTTTTCTTAAACATTACTGCACATTACTTTATTAAACAAATAAACCAAAAATCTTTGTTCACTCTCTTGTACCAGACCTGACGGTAACGAATTCTATACAAATTGTGACTCATCAGAGAGTTGGGTAGGGTACTTTTCATTTGAAAGTTGAGTGTGTACAATGTTTCCATTCCAAGATGCGTGAAGTTAATTTATTTTTGCTGAGTATACTATTAATTTTTCTTACTATAAAGCACAAAATTTATAAATTTATCAGAATCAAACAGTGGATAAATGTTTAAAACTTGTGTTTAAGGTTTTAAAATTGTATCGAACAGGAATAATGACAAGCGATAGTCGGTGTCATCACCTCATGGACAGATGCATGTACTCAGATTAAGTAATCAAATAGTAATAATTGCCGGTATATTACATACTACAGATTTTTACAAATTATTTGTATTTGAGGAAGAATGAAATTTATGCTACAATTACTTTTAGCAACATTCTTTTATTACTATTGTTATTGGTTCAAAATAATAATTATATTTACCTCAATTTTCTTTTGAATTTTAGCAGGATTTTAGTGTAAAATTTTGTGTTAAACTGTTTCATCGCCTGCATCTATTTATTAAACTTGCGCCCCAAATAAACTATTTCTATTTTATTAGGAAATTGAATAATAAATAGTAAATAAGTTACTTGTGCGCTCGAATACCCCAGATCGACTCTAAATTTAATTAAATTCAATGTATTCCTTAATATTCAAATAATAAATAAATACATAATGTTTGCAATGGAAACCCGTTCTAAAAGCATCTTGTTGTTTGTACATCTGTTTGGCAGATTTCTACCGTTTACATCCCAATAATTATCCCTAATGTTGCCTAATAACAATGTCGGTTCTGAAAGAAGCAACTAATTCTGTTTGCTGATAAAGTAAATGAAATGAAAAATGCATGTTTAAGATTACCGTCTACCCGAAGAAGACCTTTTGCGTAAAGATAAAACAAAACTTTTGGTACAGATATTTTTTGATTAATTAAATTCAATAAAGCCTGATTTAATTCGTTGTACGCATTTTTGTTTTACAAGTTCTAATGAAACGCAGTACCCAAATAGTGGTTCTTTTAATTTATTTAAATTAAAAAAATCCTTTTTTAATTTATTTAATTTAAAAGAATCCTTTTTAATTTATGTATTTAAATTAATTATTATTATAATCAATAAACCTCTTTTACCGCTTACGCAGTGTCGAGGGTTACAATTGTACAAAAAATACCTCCTCCCTTTCTTAAACTATATAAATTGTTTTATTATCATTTTTTGTTTAGTTGAGTTTTGTGTTGTGTTCCTCCATTTTTTTTTCTATCTTTTGCTATTTCTGTTGCATCTTTCCAATTTAAACCTAATGTTGTTATTGTTTCACCAACCACTTGATTCCATGTTTTCTTTTTTCTTCCTCTTAACTTTTTTCCAGTGGGTCTTGCCATCCTTATTTGTTTAACTTGCCGGGTGTCTTTCATTCTGCATAAGTGTCCAAACCATCCTAGTCTTTGTTTTTCTATTTTGTTTAGTATACTGTACACATTTAGCTTTGATCTTATTTCTTCGTTTCTTATTTTATCTAGTCTATTTACTTCTTTAATCAATCTCAAACTTTTGATTTCTACTGCTTGCACTGAATTGATTCTTATTCAAAACCAGTTTTCACTGCCATAAGTCAGTATAGGCGTAAGAATGGTTCTGTGTATTTTATTTTGGTGCTGGTAGATATTTTTTTTCAGTATTGTCGTTCTTATGAAATGTATCACATTATTTGTCTTTCTTATTCTGTTATTAATTTCCAAATCTACTTTTCCTGTTTCTTTTATTTTTATACCTAGATAATCGAAGTTTGTTACTTGTTCTAATCTTATGTTATTTAATTTTAGGTTCGTTATTTTTCTTCTTTCGTTACTGCTAGAATGTTTATTTTCTCAATATTTATTGTCATACATTTTTTTCTTAAAAGTCATTCCAAATTATTAAGTTTTTTGCATGTCTTCTTCGGTTTTTGCAAGAATTGCTAGATCATCTACGTAGGCACATTGAGATATAGTTACAGGTTTAAGCAAGTAATTGCCTATTGTAATTTTACTGACTTTTTGTTCTGCTAACTTTATTATTTCATCCATAAAATGATAAATAATAGTGGACTGAGTTCTGCTCCTTGTTTCAAACCATTTTAATGTGGAATTCTTCTGAAATGTCATTTTGTGTTTTTACTTTTTTTTGTTTCTCTATATATACGCTTTCAATAGCTTCGATTAGTTGACCTCAATTTTAGTTTTAGTTTTAGAAAAACGGTAAACTAGGCGGAAGTCATTTTACGCCATTTTCTGACAATATTATTCACCATAGTGCAACCTAAATGCCAATAGAGGCGCAAAAGTCAATTAATCGTATATTTTTGTTTATATACTTGTAGCGGTAACTTTAGCCTCCGTTGACATTGACAACAATGCTACGTCGCGTTTTAAAATTATATTTGAAATATTTTAATCAGTTCATTTGTGGTTCTAATAAACGATGACCTACGGCAAATTGACGTGTAGTTTTTTTATCTACTTCTTACTACTTTACAACTACATCTTCATTATTTAATATCAAGTCAGAAGTGCATTCATACCTTTAGGGTAGTTAAACGCCAAGTACAGCAATTTTATTGCTATTATTTATATGTTTTATAATATGTTGCATATTGGAACAATTAATTCGTATGTCATATACAGGTGTACCTAAAAAACACCGACAAAATTTAAGAGGTGATTCTGTGTTAAAATTAAGATGGGTATTCGGTATGAAATTTTATCAAAATTGCTCCGAAGATTTAGAAAAAAAGGTTTTTCTTTTTTATTTTCTTTGTAGCTAACAACACGAAACTTGCTAAGTATTATTTGTTAATAAAGCAAAACATATTTTGAAATTTTTACAATCTTGAATTATGGTTAGAAAGGGTTGATATAGTCAACCCCTAAGATATTTTTATAACTTTTTTTTATTAAAAATTTTTCTCTTAAAAAAACATGACCGAAAAAAAATAAATACAATGCATTTGCAGAAAGATGTTAATCTGTGCTTTGCAGTGACATTCATAAACACAATAATACTGATACCAGGATTGTGGAATGTCATTTTCTGTTGCCTTTCTTATTGTTTCACAAGTTACATTATTTGATTGAAAATATGTATGCATTAAGAATTTAGAAATGACAGATATGAATTTTACATAGAGTCGTACCTACTAACGGTAATGCATTTTATTTATTTATTTCTCGTAATGCTTCAGTTTTCGAAACAAACTTGTAGAAAAAAAGTTAGTAAATTGATTCAGGTTTTCAGCTTTATATTCAGGTGAAATAAGAAAGTAATTGAGTAAGTCCCTCCAAATTATTATTTATATCATTATGTTCCTTGTTATTACCTCCACCATAGGAAGCCTAATAACAAGGAACATAATTATATAAAAAAGTAAAATCTTTTTTTTATTTTTAGAGGGTTGTAACTTTTCCGGGAAGAGACTCTTTGAAAGATTTATAACAAATATTCACCTTAATTTTCATCACAGAATCACCCCTATAAAATTTTTCGGTGTTATTTAGATAC
Organism: Abscondita cerata; assembly: GCA_030710515.1. Lineage (NCBI taxonomy): Eukaryota > Metazoa > Arthropoda > Insecta > Coleoptera > Lampyridae > Abscondita > Abscondita cerata. The sequence goes on along the minus strand of JALBCR010000589.1, from coordinate 154,634 downwards.
ACCTCGTATAGTATGTCCCCGGATCGATTTTAAAAGGAAGAACATTTCTTATTTTTGATTACCCTTGATGTTTTGTCCTGCTTGTTTTCAATTCTCCAAAACACAAAAATAATTTTTCTAATTTTGGCATATAAAGTGACATTTTTCATAATTGTAGTAGGTGTCAAAATGGTCTAACTTTCGTAACTAGTTACGAGAAGTAATATTTTTCGTAATTAGTTACGAAAAGTAAAGTTTTCGCTTGTCAGATTGTTTTCACATTTGTTTTGGAAATGGTAAACATCGCAATATCGGTCACAATTGATTAGAATTTGAATTAGAAATAAAAATATAATAGAAAATAAAAAAAACAAAAGGGAAAAAGATAATAGATTTCAAAAATAGAAAATATAGGCGTAATAAGATGAAATGAAATTAAATGAAAGGATCGAATACAAGAAAAACAATGAGATACTGTATGAATGATGCAAGGAAGTAGAGGCACTGAAAATAAAATACGGGGAAAAGGAAAGAAGAAAATATTATGAAAGAGGTGGATATGAAAAAGAAGAAATAAAGAGGCTAAGACACGAAAGGAAGATGTATAAAAAAGGAAGTAATATCAAGAGATTAAGACACACAAATGCAAGAAAGAAGAGCAAGAACAAAGGAAGGAAAATATAACCAGAAGTATAAAAATTAATAACAGAAAGAGTTCCAAAGCTAAAAGAAAAAGAAATAATAAAAAAATTTAGAACAGGAAACGAAGAAAAGGAGAATAATTACTGGATGAGTAATGAAGAGAGACTGTGAAAACTGTGTGGAAATGAATGAGAAAACAGAACACATTAAAAAAAGAATGCCGAGAATAATAACCATAATAACCAGAAGAAATAGAGTGGTGGATACTATTAAGAAAGTGACAAAGGAGAAGAAAAGAAATATTGAAGACCTTGTGGGTGTGGGAGTTATGAAAGATGTATTTATGTTTTAAAAATTTGTTTAAAAAAACTAAATCTTTTTTTAATTTAAATTCTATGCCATAATGATTTTAGTCTGGTGTTATAGATTATTATTTGCGTGTTGTTTCTGATGTTTCTACCCCATATGGCTGTATGTAACTGGCTTATGCCTATTCTTATTTGCTCTTGTCTACTTTTATTTTTCTCCTCTGTAGTTGCATTTTTAGTAAGTATGAATTCTAGTTATCTGAATTTAACTGTGCCTTTGATTTGTATATTTTCTTGTACTTCTAGGTTTCTTATTTCCTTGTCTATCATTGTTAGGTACTTTGCCTTCTTTTTTATATTTATTTCCAACCCTGATTTTCCATTCCTTTCAGTTTCTAACTATGTAGAGAACATTTTTTTACAATTTTTCAGTTTTAAATTAAAGTGAGTGATTTACTAAAAAAATACTTCGATGATAAAGTGCAACTAAATAACTATGTGTAGAGTGATCCTGACTTGGCACCACTGTAAGGATCCCATTTTGACAAAGAAAGGAATATATGGAAGTTGGGGATGTATTAAAATGTGAAACTATAATACACGGATGTCATTTTCACCGTTTAATGTATAACTTCAGTTATATTTGTACGGATGCCAATTTGTGCGCCAACTGTAGATATATATATATATATTTATTCTTTCACGTGTAAACATGTTTGTAATAAAAATCTTTGGGGAAGAAAAAAATATTTATGTAACCGCCTCATTAGAGAACAAATCGAGATAGAAAGACGTCCTAGTTGCATTAATAAACGAGATGATGGAAAAGGTTTTTACCTAACACTTGGGAAACCGTTATTAACTTTACCTCAGGATAGAAGATCCCCAAAATTATCCAACAAATAGAACAACAAAATATGCAAAACAACATTACCATGATACCGATACGTAATGCTATTGGTTACTCTGGTCCAGCAATGACACGTTCAAGGTCAAAATCGCATAGAAACTAAGATTGTTATTTAGTAATTACTTGAAAAAGCTGCGTGTTAGCGTGGCGAAACGTTGTATTTTTTAATATTTATTACACGTGTTTAACCCCAAGATTTTTATTACAAATATGTTTACACGTGAAAGAATAAAGCATTATTTAATAAACCTATATGGGAAGGAAATTTTCCAATTATCAAAAAGTTTGAAAAACTTAGAATAAAGAAAGTGACATTACTATGTGATTTGACATTTCTATGTAGTAGTAAGTCGACAAAAATATTATACCTAAATGTTGTAAGATTAAATTTCACACCAATTCTTCTAAAACAAAAGGATCTTACATCGAACTAGGGTTAGCGTTAGTACGAAATATGGTTTCAGATGTCAGAAGAAATCTATCTAACGTAAGTACACAATTACTATCAATTCATTTAGATCTTTCTAACACTATTCTTTCTGTAATATGGAGAAGCATAAGATAAATTGGCTGAATTACGATCACAAAAAAATTAAAGAACTAAAAACTGCCCGCCACTTGAAGAAATTTGATTGTCTCAGTCAAAAGTTCAAAATTGGAATAACAGGAATGACACTGATGTTTCGTAATGTAGTTCACAATATTTCCAGCAAAGGAATTAGACGAACATTCTGTGAGTATTCTTAGTAAAAGGTTTCAATTTTGCTGTTGTTCCTTCTCGTATTCCAGTAGAAGAGATCATAACAAGGTTGAAGCAGCAGTCAAAGATTTTGAGAACGTTGAAGCAGAAACGGTACGACAAGAAGTTTCTCATATTCCTGAAAAAATCTAAGCTTCCGAAACGCAACGTCACTTACAAAGGAATTAAGGCGTTAAAAGAACTAAAGGAGATAATTCCCATTGTTGTGCTATCTGCTGACAAAGGAAATGCAACTGTAATAATGGATACCGAAGATTATAAATCAAAAATCGAAACATTGTTACAAGATCCTATTTACAAAATTATAAACTCTGATCCTACAACGTATCTCGAAAAAACTACTAAAGCTGTAATTAAGGAATGTATACTCGATAAGGAAATCTCAAAGAACTTAATACCAAGAGAAAAGTCTTCTAAATGTCCAAAATTTTATGGATTACCTAAAATTCATAAAAATGGAGTACCACTTAGACCTATCGTTAGTAGTATAGATTCACCAACACAAAAGTTAGCTGGATATGTTGCTAAAATATTACAACCTTTTGTTGAATCCTCAAGTTCTTATATTAAAAAAATTCAACATTTTATAGATATTATTAGAGGTCAAGTAAATTAAAACCTACAGATATCATGGCCAGCTTTTGACGTTGAGTCCTTGTTTACTAAAGTTCCAATAGAAGAGACTCTTAATATTCTAGCAAACAAACATATGTTAACACCTGATGTTGTTCGTTTAACTAAACATTGTTTAACCAACACCAAGAGAAAAATATTTATTGTAATATGCCTCATTAGAGAACAAATCGAGAGATAGACAAAGACGTCCTAGTTGCATTAATAAACGAGATGATGGAAAAGGTTTACCTAACGCTTGGAAACCGTTATTAGCTTTACACTCAGGATAGAAGATCCCCAAATATGACAACAAATAGAACAACAAAATAACACAAAACAACATTACCATGATACCGATACGTAATGCTATTGGTTAATCCTGGGTCCAGCGACACGTGTCAAGGTTAAATATCGCATAGAAACTAAGATTATTTATTTATTAATTACTTGAAAAAGCTAAGTGTTAGCGTGGCGAAATGTTGTAATTCTTAATATTTATTACACGTGTTTAAACCCCAAAAGACTTTTATTACAATATATATATTTATATATATATATATATATATATCATCAAGTGATAAATTACTATTTGGAAATAATTTAACACTAGAATCCCGACCTTTAATTATGAAGATTTAACCCCACAAGACACCTACCATGAGTTTCGGCTCATTAATAAGTTACAGGGTGTTTTGTTTAAAAATTTACAAAACGATTTGTGCTTAGTATAAAAATTTCAAAAAACGCCTAAAGCTGTTGAGATAATGAGGTTAGATTAAAATTTTAGTTATCTATTTAATTCGGTTTACTAATTTTTGTTAAGTTAAAACAAACCAGAGTCTTAAAGATAAATTTTCTTTAATAATTATTGGTTGTAACCAACAGAAAAACACTAAAACTGCACCAAAAACTTTACTCGGACACGTGTTTCAACAGCTAAGCTGTTATCATCAGCGATACCGATACTAAAATTAAAAACAACGGGAAGCTTATATATACTATCTGCTTATCACGCATCGTTAAACTTAATTGATTCTTAGATAAGCTTAAATAATTCCGAAAATCCTAATGGACCGTTATCATCATAATTCATAAGCAAATTTCTGTTTTTAAAAATTTCTAAACTTTCATAAGAATCAAGTTCGTTTTTATTATCTACCTTCTTAATTAATTCAATGTCGCCTACTCTATGGCCATTTTCAAGCATATGCATGGCAACACTGGACCTATCTGTGCGATGATATTTGACATGAGTTAAGTGCTTTTTAAAACGAGTTTTAATAGGTCTCTGGTTTGCCCTATATATACTTGGTTACAGTTTTTACAATTAATTTTATATATTCCCGATTTATCACACATTTCTATTGGGTCTTTCGGATTGCCTAAAAGATTTTGCAAGTTGTTACTACTAGAGGTTACTGTTTTATAATCAAATTTTGAAAATATTTTTGAAGACCTTTTGTGTATGTGGGATAATTTGGTAATTTGACATATTTCTTATCTATTTTGCTATTACTAGTTCCTAACGTTGTAATGTTTCTAATGTTTAACTTATGTTTATGTTTTCTAATTATGTTTGTGACAATTGATTCTTGAAAACCATTGTATGATGCAATCTGCTTAATATTTCGCAGTTCTTTATCAAAGTTTTGTTTTGACAATGGGAAATTGTAATAATCGGTGAATCAAAAAATTGAAAGATGCAATTTTATGTTGCATTCTATGGTTGGAATCATTTGTTATAAACCTCATAGTGTTAGTGTCTTTACGATAAATATCTATATCTAGTTTGTTGCCATTTCTTGTCACTAAAGTGTCTAAGAAAGGTAACTTAAGGTTTGTTTCTGTTTCATAGGTAAACTTGATCGTCTCAAATTTTAGAATTTAAAAATTTCTACAAATTGCTGAGGGCTGTAAACTTTAGTGTCGATGACTGCAAAAAAACGTCATCTACGTTATCTACACCAAATTCTAGGAAAATAATCTAGATTGTATTTTTTTATCAGTTGTATTTCACGCCATGAACAGGTTAGCCATAAGAAAGGAGATAAGCTGTTACCCATTGTTCGTACCATCTTGTTGATAAATATTATTGTTAATTTGAAAGTTAGATTTGATTAATACATAATCTTGCTAATTTAATAAAAATTATCTACTTCTGAATGTCTAAATGGTTTTGGTGTAACATATCTTTCAAATAATCTAAAGTGATATCTATCGGAACGCTTGAAACAATGAACAGACATCGAATGAAACTAAAACTTCGTTCTCTCAGTCAATTCAATGTTTTTAATTTTTTCAATAAAATCGTATAAATTTTGAACACTGAAATTTAATTGTTGATATTCAAAACTGATTGAATTTATTTTGACAACCATTTAGATATCAGATAAGTAGGAGCATTAATACATAAACAATGGGACGCATTGCTTTTCCGGGTTTATGTATCTTAAGGTAAACAATACATTTTAGGAAGAACCGGGTTAGATACCGTTAGTCTAAACCCTAGAGTTGTTTTAGTTATAATATTTTCACATTCTAAAAAACTCTACGTGTGTCAGCAATCATTTTGGGAAGAGGATTCGTAGAATATTGAATGAATAAGGACCTTCATTAAGCATCACCTGAACTGACTTTTAAGAAATGATTGCTGATACCCTCTTTTTAGAATGTGTGGAAAAGTGCTCAATAACAACAGGTTTCCCAGGCTTCTAATGACTATCTTGCAGTTCTATCTAGAACTCTGAAGTTGCAACCCTCAGCAATTTGTAGAAATTTTAAATTCCAAAATTTGAGACAGTCAAGTTTACCTATGAAACCAAAACAAACCTAGGTTGCCTTTCTAGACACTTTAGTGACAAGAAATGGTAACCAAACTAGATATAGATCTTTATCGTAAAGACACTAACACTATGAGGTTTATAACAAATGATTCCAACCATAGTATGCAACATAAACTTGCATCTTTTAACTTTTTGATTCACCGATTATTACATTTCCCATTGTTAAAACAAAACTTTGATAAAGAACTGCGAAATATTAAGCAGATTGCATCATACAATGGTTTTCAAGAATCAATTGTCACAAACATAATTAGAAAACATAAACATAAGTTAAGCATTAGAAACATTACAACGTTAGGAACTAGTAATAGCAAAATAGATAAGAAATATGTCAAATTACCAAATTATCCCACATACACAAAAAGGTCTTCAAAAAATATTTTCAAAATTTGATTATAAAACATTAACCTCTAGTAGTAACAACTTGCAAAATCTTTAGGCAATCCGAAAGACCCAATAGAAATGTGTGATAAATCGGAAATATATAAAATTAATTGTAAAGACTGTAACCAAGTATATATAGGGCAAACCAAGAGACCTATTAAAACTCGTTTTAAAGAGCACGTAGCTCATGTCAAATATCATCGCACAGATAGGTCCAGTGTTGCCATGCATATGCTTGAAAATGGCCATAGAGTAGGCGACATTGAATTAATTAAGAGGGTAGATAATAAAAACGAACTTGATTCTTGTGAAAGTTTAGAAATTTTTAAAAACAGAAATTTACTTATGAATTATGATGATAACGGTCCATTAGGATTTTTGGAATTATTTAAGCTTATCTAAGAATCAATTAAGTTTAACGATGCGTGATAAGCAGATAGTATATATAAGCTTCCCGTTGTTTTTAATTTTAGTATCGGTATCGCTGATGATGACAGCTTAGCTGTTGAAACACGTGTCCGAGTAAAGTTTTTGGTGCAGTTTTTGGTGTTTTTTGTTGGTTAAATAGACGCTGCAGTTGGTGTTCCTTTCCTTTTGATTTTAGTTGTTTTATTGATTCGCACCGGTTAACACATCATCCACATAAAATCATATTTAATAATATTTTCCTTTGCTCGGATAATTTTTCATTTAAATCGGCAAGTTCGAAATGAACGTATGGCTAGGTATGGTGCTGAAGTCGTTCCAAAGCAACTGTTTTTAATTCCTTCTTCCTTCCTTCTAGCTAAATTTTTTTTTTGAAATTTGTGGTAATGAGAAAACAGAGAGTTTTCTCGGTTCTACGCACTGCCATTAATTTATAGGTAAACCAATATGAAGTGTATACAAACCATCGAAATATATACGTATCTTTGAAGTTTTACTGTGCTTCCTCAATAACTACATGATGCTGAAGAAAGCATTTTCGAACAAATTTGATTGTTGAATAAAATTTAAAAATGTTAGATCACGTTCAAAATGTTTTTCGAGCTAATAAAAATCGCCATCTTGTAACGTCAGTGAATTGTCAAATTTCCACAAATAAACTGTTTTAAAGAATTCTAACAAGTTTTGCATCGATATTTCTAGTTGTTGTTTTAGATGACTCGTTATTACAGTGCTCTGTCATCATGTTGTTGAAACGGGTTTGCACCAAATGACAGTTTCAAATAAGATAAAAAGAAATACAATTGTTTTGATAAGATAAACTGTGAACATCAAGGTCATCCAAAGCTGTTAGAAAAAACTTCGGCGCCAATGTTCAAATAAGATATGAAATACAGGGGTGGGGCAGTTTATACGCGTCTGTCAAAATATGGAATTTTTTAAATATTTTGAAAACATTAAAATGAAAAAAATAAACCATTATTTTGGGATATACAAAGAGTTCATATACAAGGTATACAGATCAAAATTATGTTTTTAAATGGAACCCTAATGTATTTTTATGAAATTTTTAAATTTTACAGTCAAGTTAACTATAAGTTGTTATTATGTTTGCTATACCAAAATCAATTGAATATGTCGAAATGGAGTAGAAATTGGGTATTAGAAATGCTTAACAATCTTTCCTAAAAATCAATTTTCTCTAGAATGATGTAAAAAATACGAAGGTGCCATTTAAAAAAATGACTTTTGATCATTTTTGATATGTGATGTTGTAAAGAAAATACTTCCTGTTGCCCTTATGGTATAAAAATAAAACAACCAGTAAGGACATAAAGAGTAGGCTGTGGATTTTCGGACAAACTGTTCTATAAATTTAATTTTATAATCTTAGACTATTTCTAAGCTACACATTTTTTCGTATAAATATTACAAATACCATTTTTTTGGAAATTACGAGCATGTCAAAAACTGTCAAGGATAAGATAACATAATTAATAAACTCAGAATTATATGGCAATCGACTTCATGAAAAAGTAATCATAGGTTTGTATTTAAAAAAAAGAAAGTTAATAGCAATTTTGACACACCCTGTATAACTGAAGTCTGTAAATGTATAATAATAATCAAGTACTCTAGTTTAAGAGCATATTTTGTCCAATCCTTTTGTTATATTCTATTTCAAGGTAAATAATTATAAAAATCAATTACTGATGTTCAAATAACAGTTCTACATCAAAAGAAGAATTGTAACTACCCATTTTTCACCTTTTAAGGATGAATCTGGATGCCATACACCAATTAGTTGACGTTTAGTTTCCTTTCTAAATTTGTCGTTTGCATTATATACGATATACAAACTTAAAACTTCTAAAATCCATGGTATAGGTTTGGAACAATATATTGTTTCCGTTGCAGGGTAAAATATATTAAATTACATTTTGTTATGTTTCGTTCCATTCTTGTGATATCAGAGTTGATAAATGTGAAACAAAATTCCAAGAATTATTTTGAAACATCAATCAATACACACAAATAAACAATAAAGTCAAATCAATTTAAATACATTGAAGAAAATGTATTTTATCGATTTAGGAACGATCGCTTGAATATGACACGAAAAATTCAAGCAGCGGCATTACTCTGGTTAAAAATAAGCCCAAAGTTTAATTACGACAATGTAACCAAATGTGCTTAATTACAAAAAAATGTAACGTTTAGAAATGTGAAAGTAATTTGTACCTAATTTGAGCTTCAACAGTATGAATAATTAAACATTACAAGCAATATGTCCAGAAAATGTCAATTTCACTAAACTGTAGAAATCTAAATGCCGAACTTGAATCTGCAATAAAAAGCGTTTTGAAGCCGAGACCGCTTTATTTTGACAGGTTTATCAGATACATTTGGCAAGGGTTTACTAGTAATGATGTTTTCGCTGTATATCAAGGGGAATACCAAAGCTTTCCTTTTAGTTTGTCGTCGCTCTGTGTTCAAAGAAAAATTCATTTCAAGAAAAAAACTTATTTATTTAATTGTAGTACTCACCTGTGAATGAGACATTTTCTTAAGCACTTTAGTACTAGGGGACCCAAAGGCGCTGGTTTTTTTTCGTCGCAGAAGTAAAACGGATCATTTCCGCCAATAGTCTTCAATTGCAGTATGTACGGCCGTGTGCAATACTGCCATAAACAGCATCCACTGAAACGAAAGGAAAATACTTTTATCACGTAATAATGAAAATTATTTTATGTTTAGTTAAATACAAGAGTAATAAAGTTTCGCAAAATGAATCCATTTGCATATTGACGTTTGCAAATGTATACTTTCAATTCCTCCACTAAATCACTTTAGAAACATGAATACTCAATTTTCGTCCTATTTTTGTTTTTTACAATAATTTTACATGATAATGTGTTTTAGAGGCTCTATATAACTTTATAGTATAATCCATCTATTAGCTCTTAACTACCTAAAAACGATAAGACAGTGATTAGGGTTTAAATTGTCCTTTAGGGTTACTGTGGATTTCCGAAATCTAAAACTTTCTAAACTTGACAATTTAAAATCTCTGCAACTGCTCGTTTCATAATCTAAATTATATTAAATCCTATAAGTAATTAATTTTAACCGTAATACAATTTACAGGATTAATTACAATTTTCATTTTTAACCAAACGCTTGCATGATGGGTAACATGAAGTTTCTCAGAACTGAAAAAAATAGTTAACTAACAATTTGAATATTTTATCTACAGAAACTTATTGAAATGTGACCTACCCCGAAAAAGACGTTTTCTGCCTTTAACGTAGTAAGTATAAATAGTGTTTATTTTGGGTAATACTGATTATTTGGGATTGGTAATTGACACGGTTTGCATCGTAGCAAATCTAACATTTTATACTACTTTACTTAAAACGGTTTACACAATTAAAATAATTTTTTGGATTGAACACATATTACTGGTAATTTATTCCTAAATTAATTCGGAGTGTATGAATTTACAAAAAATACTCCAAAACTTATTCTAATGGTCCACAAGAATGTCGCTTAATTTTAAAAAATTCCGATGATGTCCTAATACACTTTAATCCAAATTTATCAATTAAGTTTATCTATGTATATACACGGTCATTGATAGTCGTTGGTAGGTTAGACGTTTATAGAAATTCTGTAAACTTGGCTACTGCCATAAATTAGAGACGATTCTATCTTTTAAAATATTTTTATTTTTGGTGGTGCTGCCGCTTCTACTCAAAACTAGTAACATACTTAGTAATTTTAATAAAACACCCTGTATGTTATTCAATTTTTAGAATCACATATTTTTACTGATAATTTTGATTGAATAGTTTTTCACAACTAGTTTTCGAGATAATAATTCTTTTAGGTTATTTTCTTACAAAAATATAATCCCACCAAAAAATTTCCAATGTAGCTGGTATTTGAACCCATATAAGGCTGAAATTTTAGATGCACCGTTTGCAGAAGCCTTGTATTTAACAGCTTCCTAAATAAATTTCAGTTCATCTTATACAGGGCGAAGTTTTAAAATTAATGATTTTAATGTTGGCATACAAAAAAAATCAAAAACTTTATTTGTCAAAAAGTGAATACCCTGCCAATAGATTACTTAAAAATTCTGATAAACAAAAATTAAAATGCCTTCAAGTGTAATATATCATAGTAGTATAGCTAACTGGTCAACTATTCGAAATAATCCCATGATTGTTAAAAAATCACATTGTCTTCACAGAATTCTGAGATTAGTTAGCCATGAAACGCCAAGTGATGTGCCGGATTGCTCTATTATTTACTGTGTTTGACAGACGTCAAAGTTTTGAAAATGTGATTGTGATTTACTAGTTAATACTTATTCAAAAACAAATTACAATGGAGCGAAATAATTATTCCCCATTAAGTTTTGATAAATCTTTTATTCTTCTATGGACAATGTGACAAAATTGTGGCAAAAACATGTAGGAAATTCAAAATGAAAATAATTTTAATGCTTTATTATTTATTTGACTTTGATGGGATGTATTGATTAAAAGCTTCACATCGACTTCTTAAAAGTTTCTGGTTCTTAGGTCTATTGTTAAGAATTCCCCAGGTGTATATACGGACTTTACAATTAGCAACAAGTAAATCAAAACACTTCTCGAATTGAGCATATAGATCTTCGTTCTTCTCTTGTTATCAGATCGTCAAACGTAAACAACGTAGTAGAAACAGAAATCTTTGATTGGACATTGTTAACCAGAATCTTTCACCTCCTATATCGTGTCTATCCCACAATTCTTTTAAAATTATCTGACCACTTTTATAGACTCCAGCAAAATTCAGTAAACTAACAAGTTCTTATTTCTATGACACCAGTGTTTCTGGTCGATCTTTCTCTTGGTATTTGTTTTTGTATTAGTGTTTTCTGTAATAATTTGTAGTATCTCTTTTAAAATAAATAATTCATAACATTCAGTTTGGGAACTCATATTTCTAGCGTTTCGTTCGACACCAGGTAACTTTCAAATTAAATTCATGGTGTTGCCAGAAATTACGGGAAAACTTTTTGGACCCTTTTTTAGAAAGAAATGATTTAAAGATGCAAAAAAATTACAAGCTCCTATTTGAAAGCGACGTTCCGCTCCCTTGATTAGTGGGAGCTCTTCTGGCCAGTGCCTCTGGTTATTGTGTTTTACACGACAAATAACCAAGCGCGCCTACTAGTTTACTTGGGGGGTGTAGCAAAGGCTGCTTTGACGCGCACAAAGGTCCCGGGTAGTTTTGACCGATTTCGCCCGCGTGTGTGGTAGGTTGCGTGGTGCTGCGGTACGGACTAGCGCTCTGAACCTGATCGAGACACGTAGGGTTCAGGACTTTTTTGATGTATTGGCGGTCTCCCAATTTGTCGTAGGGCAGGGTTACTTTTGGGGGCGTTCAAATCTTCTTATTCTTTGTATGGAAATAGTATTGAGATATGATACTTTCCCAGATATTCTGTTGGTCTCTCGCTGCAGGTTACTTTGTAGTTCGTAGAGGGGTTTGGGTCATGGATGCGGTATGGTCCATTTCGACGTTGTAGGAACTTCGTTGTTTTTTCGGGGCGTTTCTTAATGGTTGTGTGTTTACTAATACCGGTATCGCTTGGTCTGAATGTTGGTGCATCTTGTCTTTATAACCAGACAACTGCTTTGTCTTGTGTTCTGTCGTTGGTTTCTCGGCTGGTTATAGAAAGTCTGTTTTCTTAACCAGGTAAAAGTGTAAGTAGTGAAACGAATGTGTCCGTTTTCGAAGATTTGCTTTCTGATCTCTGGTGACATAATCTGTGATGCGGGGTTTCCTTCCAAATGTTAGAATCGCTGCTGTATATGCAGTGCTTTGACAGCGAGCGTTGTTTACAGTAAATCTAATTGCTGGTAGCTTGTCTGGCCAATTGTCATGGGAATCGTTGTACCAGGAGTTGTGGTTTCAAATCCTTATTTTTGTCGTTCCACCGTATTTTCTTGTAGGTGATATACTGGCTTTGATGTATGTTTAGGCAGTGGGTTCCGTGCTACTTCAAACTTCGTTCGAATTGCGTGTACCATTGCGACTTAAGAATATTTCTTTAAAAGGGTTGATGGCGACGTCTCGGCATTTGCTGTTTGGATGGCGAAGAGCTCCACCCATCTTGACATGGTGTCTTTAGCTATCAGAATTCATCGTCCTGCCAGAGGGTGCTCTCTGGGACGTAACCAATCTACTCGAGATCTTGAGCCCATATAGATACTTTTAGGTATATCTAACATACGTGAAATTTCACGCACGCTACGGCCCGCCGCTAATTCCGAAACAATCCGCGCTTTCAAATCAGCACCGAGATGAGGTGGCATTTTCACAACACTTGAAATTTTAAACTAAAATGGAATTTACATTTCTTACTTTATTTATTGGTTCACACTACCCCTTCTCAAACAGTAGGTAATTGTTTATTTATTACATACTTCTAATGACCAATGTAACAACCCTTAGAGCAATATGACTCAAAGGAAGTAAATTAAACAAGCAAGGATATTCTATTGTTATTGAAACTTATTCATAAAGTAAAAGCCATTTCCTTATAATGCTAATGGACAGGATTTTCTTTTAAGTATTAAGATTACAATAGAGGACTTATAAACTTTCGAAAATATCTAATTATAAATATTTACACTGCAATTGCGCTTTTTCCTTAATAATTTCTTAGCAATAACATACACGTTCTTGGTTTTTAAGTTGTCATAAATTTGATATGATATAAATTTGTGTTTCTAATATTACATCACAAACTAATCTTTATTCGCCAAAAATTGTTGCTTAAGTTGTAAAGCTTCGTACACACCTGAACAACAAACCGAGCAACAAACATAACAACGAACCGAAAGTCAAACAGAACGACAAACGATCTTTTATGATTTCCACAATCCGAACAACAAACGGAACGTTTGTGCTGTTCCCATAATTATTTTCAGTAGTTTTCAGTTCATATATATTTATTATTGAGAAGAGAAAATTGCGGAAAACAAGAAGATAGTGCCAACCAAATTTTTACGCACAAAGAAGAGTAAAAATTATAATTTACTTCGCTTTTTTTTTATTTTGAAATTTCCCGCCCAAATGATGCTAATAGGGACATCATTTTTTCTTGCATTCTTAAACACTGATTAATTTAAAACATTTTTCTTCTGTCAACTCCATAATATTACCTAAAACACAACAAACCCACAAAAGGGAGGACAAAAATAAATAATTTAATTCTCCCGCATAAGTTTGTTCGCCGTTTTGTTTAGATTCGTCCAAACCTGCAAACGCATTCGCGCGCATTTTCTTTGATGTCGGAGAAAAAACGACAAGTTGCGGGAACGCCGCAAACCGTTCGTGGAACAATCAGGACTTGCGAATCTGTTCTAAAATTCGTACGTAGCACCGTCCAAATTAATGTTCCGATTGCCGTTCGGTTCGTTGTTCTGTTTGTTCCTCGGTTTGTTGTTCAGGTGTGTACGAAGCTTTACAATAAGCATATTAATATGAACTATATCTTATGAAAGGAGAGTTATGTAACTATAATTAACGACTTAACGTTACGTTAGTAGATTCCATTTACTATTTACACATATTTTCTTGGAACATTCGATAATTAACTATCGGGATATGATGACCCTATACTTCGCAGGTTGTGCGCAACTGGATACAAGCATTTTTTATCGTATAGCTACACATGGTTCTCATAACTTGATTTACAAACTTAGAAAGACTGAAACAAATAGTTATGTAAATATAGGTATAAATATAAAAATATAAATAAAATAGGAAAAAAAAGACGATGTATATATAAACACATACACAAACATAAACTATATATTAATAGTCAGGTTTTCTATCCATTCAACCGCCGTTTGTGGAAGTTTGAAGAAGTCAGACAACTTGTCAGAGTATGCCTTTTTTCGCAGTCCTGGACAATATGTTGTATGGTCTGGTTTCTCTTCCACAGTCACACAATAAATGGGTCCGGGGCTCTGTTCCATTTATGAAGAGAGTCTATTACACAGGCCGTGGTTTTGTCCGTATTCTGTTTGTCGTTTTCCAGATGCGGCGTGGCAGGTCAAAACCGGTCGGCTTATTATGGGTGTTCAAGTATTGACTCACCTCCGGGGACAATCTTGGTTCCATGATGATTCCCAACTTTTATTAATATCGAAATTCTCGTCGTGGAGGGTTTTAGCTGTTTTTATTGCAGAACGTCTGGATTTAATTCCTACTGGATGTGGCTGCCGGAATATAGTCATGGATTGGCAGTTGTCCGTTCTGCATTATTTTATTATATTCACGAACCAAAGCTCCTTGTCTTCTTAGTTGAGGCGGTGGAATATGGCTGAGAGCAAGCCAGTGGGTTGGAGTACTTTGTATACAAGCAAATAACTTGGAGCTGTTACCCTGGCCAGCAAAAGCCCAGATTTTAACATTATCGAAAATGTTTGGGCTCGAATACTTGCTGTTATCCGAAGACAACAAGGGCCAAATTTTATACCAGTAAACCGTAATGCACTAATTGCAGCCATTGATACCGCATGGAAACGATTAATATTAATTATATTGATACCTTGATAGCGTCAATGAGCAGACGCCTCCAAGAATGTATCAATAATAATGGAGGTCACACCCATTATTGATTTCTTATATTTATTTATATAGTAATACCTTTATTTAAAAAAAAGTTTTCATTTAATTTTAAACTATAACTTGGTATCTTAATTATAATTATGTAATAAATTCTTGTCAAAAACTAAATATATACGTTGACAATAAGAATTGCCTTAGTTTTTATTTTCACTTTTATATTAACTACAGAAAAAATGAAACGTCATAAAATATACATTTTGTAAGGACTAAATATTATGAATAGAGAGTTTAATGATTTTTTTTAATAACTTACAATAATTAGTAGGTTAGATTTATTTAAAAATAAGTAATAATCAGTCAACCCAAATAACCATGTTTAGTTTTTGATTTAATTTAAAAGTTATTGCTTGTAGACGTTTTTAAATCAAAATTATTTCTAATTTTATTTTGTAAACATTTCCTAAACAAAATTTTGATTCGATAATTAATCGAGCTATGGTGTTTAATTAGCGATACCTTCAAATATATTCTTTAAAGAAAAAATTAAGTAAGCAACGTAAATTACCTATTTTCTAAAACGTGCTTAGTGTAATGATTCATTCTACAGTCCTTCTATAAGATAACCCCTGCTGAGACTACCTGCTGTTAGAATTGTAAATGATACCCTTAAGCCCGCTTCACAATGTGCAAACTTTTGTTTACAGAAATTGTGGTGTCCAAGTTTTAAATTTCATGAGTGTACTTGGTTGTTTTATGGTGGGGTTAGTACGCAGATGGTAGAGAAAGAAAGGACAAAAAAAAGTTGAAAAAAAATGATTAGGTGAAGGAAATCCAAAAAAAAAAAAAAAAAAAAAAAAAAAAATAAAGAGAGGAAAGAAGAAAAAAAAGAAGGAAGAAAAAAAAAAAAAAACGAAAAAAAATAAAAAAAAAAAAAAAAACAAGAAAAAAAAAAAAAAAAAAAAAAAAAAAAAAAAAAAAAAAAAAAAATAGAAAAAAAAAAAAAAAAAAAAAAAAAAAAAAAAAAAAAAAAAAAAAAAAATAAAAAAAATTAAAAAAAAAAAAAAAAATTCTGATAAAATAAAAAAATGGAAATAACTAAAAAATAAAAAAAATAAAAAAAATTTAGGAGCAATAAAACAATAAATGTAGAAAGGACAAGGAAAAAATACTTTACAATGTTCTACTCAGGAGAAACCAAGTCACAATGAGGCCATCCTATACTTATGAAAAGTATTTTAGAACTTTGGACTTTTTTGTGCACCACACGGGTAATTTTGACCTAAATTCAGTCCAGTTCTTTATTTAAAGAATTTATCCATTTAAATTTGACCTATTGACTTTTTTTGAAAATTTTTTACCCTTTGACATATTGTAATTTTTCAAAATCAGATTCTACGTGTCAAGAAATGTCTAAAACCAAAGTTTCAACATAATTTGTTACGAAATAACAAGCAATAAATTTTTGAAATAAAATCGCAGACCCAAAATTACATTTTTTTAAATACTTTTCTACAAAACTACGTTGGTTTCTCCAAAATCTGTTTATAGAGGGTTGTAGTATAACTCTTCGTGTCTCTTTAACTGTTTTTAGAAGTTGCAGGAACCATATTGATTTTCGAGAATTTTTATCGAAACATTTAACATTTAACGATGTATGGATGCGCCTGACCCTACAATGTGTCAACGTAATCTGATGCACGAATAAAATGTTCGAAAAGCTTCCCCTTGCCATTTCGAAAAGACCTTTTGCAAGATGCGGAAGCTCACTTTTCAAGTCCAGCATTAAGTGTTATGGAAGAACATGAACCAATCTCACAACTCAACTTTGAACTGGACGATGGGTTATTTTTGCCTGAAGACATAAATCATGAAAACGACGACAATTCTACAATTTAATTGCATCTATATTGTGTTTATTTGTCAATATATTATTTAGGTTATGAATTGTTTTGTTTACTTAGGATTATTGAATGTTTTTGTAATATTTTACGATTCACTATTTCAGCAGTACATTAATTTACTATTTCTACAATTTAGATAAAATTATTACTTTAATATTGTATATTTATTCACCATATCCAGCGTTAGTAATATTAAAAGACATTATTTACTACTGTGTTACAATAAATTTTACCGTAGTCGCAATTTATCCCATTTAAATATTATTAATCCGTACCTGTATTTAACAATAATCTTTTCAAAGTGGATGGCCTTCACGGCCAAATTTCGAACGATTTAGTTACTTATCTGCCCGTTTTCGATGCAAAAGCAAGAGGGTATTTATGCCATTTTGTGATTTTAATTTTGCAAGGTTTAATTAATGCAAACCGAAGTTTCGGATTTATTCACTATATTTGTGCTACTGAAACGAACGTTTTACGTTCAATTTTCATTCGGTAATTACCGGATAAGAAGAATATCACTTCTTTTGTTAATGAGCTTGTTTTCTTCCTGTTTTTTTTTGAATGCCACGAACATCTCGGTGAGTAATTCTCATTTATATCCCAATTTCTATTTTTTTGTGTATATTATTAGGCATTCTGTGGTATCCGACAGTTACACATGTTGGAAATTTTAGTTTTGAATTGGTACCATTACAATTACGCTGATATCAGTGATAATCACGCAGCACAGCTTGGTAGCCGCTTAAAAATTTTCTAATCTGCGTCATCTGCAGCATTTCCGAGGATCATCGGACACTACCAATTTCGGAACAGAACAGATGAGTACAAGCCTCAACGGGCCATTTTTTTTGTGAATTGGGACGAAAAGTTCGAACCGATCGGGTGCAACAATTTAATAATTTACTTTAATATTGTACATAAAAATACTGTTATCTATAAATGTGGTCGAGGTTATACTGCATCGTAACTTTTAATTTCGTTATATTAACTGGTTTACACTCCAGAATTATTGTTGTTTTTGTTTGATATTTTTTTGCTATATTAAATCAATCGAATTTTCTTTTATCGTTTATTATTGAGGTTTCTGAACTACACAGTTACGGTGAACAAAACATTACGTAACAACTGCATATTTAAAATTACATTATTTTTGTTAGTTGAAAAGACAGTCTTTATCTAAATAAACATGTTTCATAAAAATCGTATAAATGAACATGCTAAAGATGAGAGAGTTGCAAACTGGTGGATGCATTTTAATTAAATTAGCAACTAAGTTTTCCTGATTATAACAAATAAAATAAAAGTTTTTAAGCTTTTTACAAACAAAATAATTTGTTTGTAACAATTGGCTGAGCGCTTACTAAACCTGATTAGCTTGGTGTGCGTAATTTAATTTGAGTACCTATTCCCAACGCACAGAATTAATATTCTGACGAAAAATATCAACATACCTTCTTATAGATTGTTCACATTTAATTGTTGCATATTTTATTAATCCAATATGATGTTTCTGAATTAAATATTGTTTACTGGAATTCAAATTTAAAAAAACTAAAACTGGAAAATGCAAAAAGACACATGCATCTAAGTTTGTAACTAGATTTGAAAATAAAACACAGCTTGTTGTGGTTTTTCAAATGTCTCTCAAAAGGCAAGAAATAAGTGAAAACTGAAATTAAAAATACTTGAATTAAAATTTCTCAAAGCAATATGGTTCCTGCAACTTTTAAAAACGGTTTCAGAGACACAAAGAGTTATACTACAACCCACTTTAAACAGATTTTGCAGAAACTACGTGGTTTTGTAGAAAAATGACCCCCAATATCATTATTAACGTCATTTTGGGCTCATAATTTTATTTCATAAATTTATTGCTTAGTAAATTTTCAACAGATGGGGCCGAAACTTATTCTCCGGACGTTAAATTAGACGTAAATTTTATTTCAAAGTCAAAAGTAACATAAGATTTAAGTTTTACGACGTTTTTTACAACGTTAGTGGCAAAAGGTAAAAGTTGAAATGAAAATGTTTCGATGAAAATTTCTCGAAAAGCAATATGGTTCCTGCAACTTCTAAAAACAGTTAAAAAAGACACGAAGAGTTATACTACAACCCACTATGAACAGATTTTGCAGAAACTACGTAGTTTTGTAGAAAAGTATTGCTAAAAACGTCATTTTGGGCTTGCGATTTTATTTCAAAATTTATTGCTTCGTTATTTCGTAACAGATTATGCTGAAACTTTGATTTTAGACGTTTCTTAACACGTAGAATCTGATTCTGACAATAAGTCAAAGGGCAAAATTTTCAAAAGGTCAAAAGGTCAAATTTACGTGGATAAATTTTTAAATAAAGAGCTGGACTAAATTTTAGGGTCAAAATTACCTCTGTGATGCACAAAAAAGTCCAAGGTTCTAAAATACCTCTTCGTAAGTATAGGATGACCCCATTGTGCAAGTGAAACTGGATTTATATTAAATAAAGGAATAAAAGTAATGTGTTTTAAACCAATCAATGGTAGAATATGCCATTTAAGAATTGAGGAGAAACCTGCGAATATATCCCTCATTTGCGTCTATGCACCTACATAAGATGATAATCAAGAAAAAGGGACGAATTTTATGAATACTTGGAAAAAACATGTAGAGATACACCAAAAACAAGATGAATTAATTACAATAGGAGATGTTAACGCAAAGATTGGGAAGGAGGAATACATAAATAAAATGGCAGAAAAACACTTCACGAAGAAAGAAGTACAATGAGAATAGGTTATGTAATAGACCTACGTATTGATCAACAAAACCAAGGAAAAATAATCAACGATGTAAAGATTTACAGAAGCGCAAATGTAGATACGGACCAATAATATTATCAACTCAATGATATTTTGATTTGTTAGTTTTAAACATTATTGCTGTGGTTTTATTTTTATTTAACACCACTTTATTGTTCGCAGCCCAAAAACTGTATGCAGTTGTATAGACTATTTGCTACATCAAGTAAGTCACGATTATTTGAATTTATAAGTATATTGTTATCGTCGGCATATGATATAAGGTTACAAGGAAACTGTGACATTACAATACTTAAGTCATTACTATATATTAAGTAGAGCAAGGGACCTAAAATTGAACCTTGTGGAACCCCGATATTTGCTTCAAGAGAGTATGAGAGGCTTCTTGCATAACACGTAGTTTGAATTCTATTTAACAAAAAAGTTTTAAACCAATCAAGAGCGACACCTCTAATTCGACATTTGTAAAGATTTTCCTTGACTATAGTATGGTTTACGCAATCAAAAGCCTTACTCAAATCGAGAAGTATTCCTAAACACATGGAACCTTCTTCAAACGTCTTGGCAATGTGATCAACCCACTGAGTGATTGCTGTATTAATATCTCTTGATTTCCGAAAACCATGCTGCGCTTCTGACAAGATATTGAATTGTTCTAGAAAGAAAACTAACCTGATTTTTACTACTTGCTCAGAAAATTTAGAGAATATACACACTGGTCTAAAATTACTTATATTACTTTTATCTCCACCTTTAAACAGCGGTTTAATTAATGATCTCTTCAAACTATCAGGAAATACGCCTGTTTCGAAGGATAGGTTTATTACATATTTTAGAGGTTCAGAGATAGAAATAATACAATTTTTTATTAGATAAGGTGAAAGCCCATCAATATCCTTGCATTTTGAGTTCGTCATAGCAGAAGCAACATTGTACAATTGAGTGTTAGTAGTTGGGCGCAAGAAAATTGATTTGTTATTAAACTTAGTATAGTTATTGGTGAAATTTGAGTCAATATCTGCTGATACAGGTTTGCTGAGCTGCAAGGACCATTACTAAAATATTCATGTTTGAGGGAGGGGGGTTCTTAGAGAATCCAACAGAGTCTCAGTGATTTAGTATTTGTAATTAGTAATGAAAGTAAAACAATAAAGTTGTATATTTCGGTATATATAACAATCGTAAGTTACACGTACGAGTACATAAAACAGACTGACCTATTCTATAGAGCGCAATGTATGGTACTGATAACACGGTGATAATGCACGTTAAAGGTGAATTCTAAAATTTATCTTTGAATACATTTAACTTGACACTCCCTCTAAAGATTAATTTTCGTTTTCAATTAGAATTTGCACATATTTAAATTCAGATGATTACATAATAAGTAGATTATTTGAAATATAACATATATTTAAATAAACTTTACTTATATCGTCGTTTGATTTAAAACATTAATTAATTCGTTAATTTCCATAATGACAATTACAATAATTTCATTATTTAAACCAATTCGTCACATCAATCATTTACACTTTAGACATACAAACATTTACAACATAATAAATACAAACAAAATTATACATGGCTTATGTCTTTCAAGCCTAATTTGTCTCTTAGAATAGAGAACTTATCAAACGGCAAACATTTCGTCAAAAGATCAGCTACGTTATCGTTAGTATTTACATATTCATAAACAAATTGTTTTTCCGAGCAAATTTCTCTAACTAATTTATAACGTATGTCTATATGTTTCGTTCTGTGATGAAACTTCGCGTCATTGATAAGTTTAAGCGCACTCTGATTATCCATTTTTATTTTAAATTCATTAATGTTGATTTTTAATTCACTGCAAAATTGTTTTAACCACAGAGCTTCCTTCGTTGTCTCGGACGCAGCGATAAATTCAGCTTCTGCAGTTGAACATGTGACTGATCGTTGTAATTGTGTCCTCCAGGTGACTGCCGTGTCGTTTATCATGAAGAT
Organism: Abscondita cerata; assembly: GCA_030710515.1. Classification (NCBI taxonomy): domain Eukaryota; kingdom Metazoa; phylum Arthropoda; class Insecta; order Coleoptera; family Lampyridae; genus Abscondita; species Abscondita cerata. Next base: position 132,443 of record JALBCR010000589.1, on the reverse strand, counting down.
GTAGCCTGTAGTCGATCTTCGAGTTGTTAAATCTCCGGCAAAATCGGAATCAGAGTATCCTGATACAACGCACTCATTGTTTACATTCGCGTCGTAACGAATTCCAAAACACTTAGTTTCTTTTAGGTTTCGCACGACACGTTTAGCAGCGTGCCAATGAATTGCTGCAAAGTCTTGCAATTTTCGACTAAGTAAATTTGTTACGAACGCAATATCGGGTCGTGCAGTTGTAGCTGCAAAAATTAGGAACCGATTATTTGATTGTATGGAACGTTTTCCGATGATTTTTGTAGATTCGGGTCTGATAGGCACACATTTGGATCTGCGGGTATTTTAAATCTATTAGCTTCTTCAAGTTTAAAACGCTTCACTAATTTCTCAATGTAAGATCGTACACTAATGCTGATCGAACCGGTGTTTTCATCTCGCCAAATGTTTAAACCGATAAAGTTACCTAGCGAACTTGTTTTGATTTTGAATTCGCGCTGCAGATGTTCACGTACTTTATCTAACACGCACTTTTGTTTTGCAAATACTAAACCATCGTCTACATACAGGACTAGCGTAACTTCTTCGTTGTTGATTTTTCCCTGATAGACGCACTTATCACTTTCGCACTGTCCGAGTCCAATTTTTGATAGCGATTGACTAAAGGTCTCGTACCATCGTCGGGGCTTGTTTTAGTCCGTATAGTTTAGCTTGCACACACGGTTATCTTGATCTAATTTTACACCTGTTGGAAGTTCCATATAGATATCTTCTTTCAACTCACTGTACAGAAACGCGGTTTTTACGTCGAATTGAAGAATATTTAATTTTTGAATGGCTGCGATTGCAAGTAAAACGCACTGTGTCGTATCGCGTCGTTGGGGCAAAGGTTTCCGCATAATCGACACCGAAAACTTAAGAGAACCCTTTAGCGCACAATCTTGCTTTAAATTCGCACGATTTATTATCATTCACTTTGATTTTAAATACCCATTTAGATCCGATAATAGTCTGCGGTGGTGATGGATGATCGACGATGTTCCAAGTCTTATTGTCATGTAGGGAATTCAATTCGTCATTGATAGCTTCTTGCCACTTAATTTTATGCGGACTTTCCATAGCTTCTTCGTACGTTTCTGGGATGATGATCTCCGTTAAATTAACCTCTGCTTCTGTATGATTATCTGAATCAAACGCAATTATATTATCACAGGTTGCTGGTTTTCTAGATCTCAAATTGTATCGTGGCGGAGTTATCATCGGTACCCTATTATTTTGTACTGTTACTTCTTCGTCTTGTCTTATTTTTGTTAGTGTTGTCTTTACATCCGGAATAGCGACACTTGATTGTTCGTCAAATATTACATGCTTGGAAACTTTTATTTGGTTCGTTTCAGGGTCAAACAAACGATAGTTTGTTGATGTTCCTTCGTAACCGACAAGTAACAATTTGTCGCTCTTCTTATCTAGTTTCTTCCGCAGATGTGTTGGTATCAATAGATATGCAATACTACCAAAGGTTTTAATATGATTTAGCACCGGAACTTTTCCAGTCCACTTTTCGTATGGAGTTGCATCTTTAATCTGGCTATTCGGTGTTCGATTGAGTAAGTAAACAGCCGTATTAACTGCTTCTGCCCACAGTTTTTCAGGTAGTTGTTTGTTGAATAACATCGCTCGTGCACTCTCCATAATAGTCCGATTTTCTCGCTCACATCTTCCGTTTTGTTCTGGAGTATATATTCCAGTTGTTTCGATAATGATTCCATTAGCCGCAAACAGTTCTTGCATTCGGTAATTGATAAACTCGGTGCCATTGTCAACACGCACTCGCTTAACGGGTTTATCATATTTGTTCTTGCACTTTATCAGATATTCTCTGAATTTCTCGTATACGTCACTTTTATGCTTTAAAACACGACTTCACGATATCCAGTACAATCGTCTTTGAACAAAAGAAAGTATCTCATACCGTTAATCGATTCTTCTGGCATAGGACCACAAACGTCACTGTAAATTAATTCACCAGGTACAGTATTTAGTTTTGTGCACTTGTCAAATGTTAATTTATGTTGTTTTGCGTACACACAACTTTCACAAAAGAATTCTTCTTCGTCAATAAGTTTGATATTTTGATCAAGATTCTTCGCAAACATGTCCTTGATTGAACGTATATTTATGTGACCTAATCGCTCGTGCCATTCTTTCAATGTACCTGTTGACGTGACATTGACTTCAACGTTGGATTTTGTTTTGACTTTGATAAGCATTTTGTACAAGTTGTTGCTATCTCTAACTGCAACACCGACCAGGAGTTTATTTTCGTAAATTTTTGCATCACATTCGCCTTTCACAATTTGAAAACCTTTTTTCGTTATTGTTCCTTCGGAAAATAGATTACGTCTGAGTTGCGGGACGTACCAAACATCTTCAAGCGATCCGTTGTACCATTTTCCGTCAATGTACTTTTCGATATCGATTTTCCAATACCTTTTACTTCTAAAATTTCGTCGTTTCCTAGCCTCACACATAGACCAGTCGTTGGAGTGATGGAGAGAAGAAGTTACTGTTAGGTGTCATATGTTTCGATGTACCACTGTCCATTAACCATGAACTAGCGTTGTCAACTAAACAACATTCAATTTCTTCAGTTATGAACGCACTTCCAGCGTTGGAGTAAGTTGTATTTTTACGATCTTTATGCGCATTTGGATTCTGTAGATTTTTGTTTCGTGGAGCTCGACAATCTCTTGAAATAATGACCTCTTTCGTTACAATTGTAACACTTTACATTGTTTTTGTTGAACGGACGACGTTTGTTTCGGTTGTTATGGAACGTAGTTAAAAATGCTTTCGCTGAATCTTCATTGTTGGTTAAATTTGATTCCTCATCAAGAAGCCTAGCTGTTAAATTTGTCATTGTTTGTTTTTCTGCATCAACAGATAACCAAGCTTGGCGAAATGTCCAATACTTGGAAGGAAGAGAATTGACAATTTTTGTGATGATAGCCGTTTCACTTATCACGTCTCCCGATTCTTTTATCTGACGTGCTAAGCTTTCAACCTTGCAGATATGCTGCGCGATTGAATCGGCGACGGCCATTTTGTATTCATAGAATCGTTCGTGAACAAACATTTTGCTAGCTTCACTTTGTTGCTGGTAGTTGACAATAAAGTTGTATATTTCGGTATATATAACAATCGTAAGTTACACGTACGAGTACATAAAACAGACTGACCTATTCTATAGAGCGCAATGTATGGTACTGATAACACGGTGATAATGCACGTTAAAGGTGAATTCTAAAATTTATCTTTTAATACATTTAACTTGACAATTCATTAAAACAGTTTGCAGTTTTTATGAGGTTATCGTAATAAGCTTTTTTTGAAGTTTTTTTACATTTCGCATTTAATTTCCTATAATAGTTTTGAAATATGTGGTATTTACAACATAAATTAACTATAGTTGACACCCTTTGCTTCATTTTAATCAATTCAAATGTCATCCAAGGTATTTTGGATTAGGGATTCGATATTGATTTGACTACTGGAAAGTAAATGTATGTTTTCATGAATAGGGAGAAAAAAGTATCAAAATCAGATTCTGAGGCGCTGCATTTATATACAACCGACCAATTTACGTTACTTAATTCCAATTTAAATTGAGATATGTTTCTTTCGCTCAAGACTCGTATATAGCGTATTTCAGATTGTTTTTTATCTGATTTGTACACAAATGACAATTTTGACCAAAGTGATGAGACAAATTTGAGTTCACTACCCTACCTTCTAATGAAAATTCATCGCAGAAGTTACAAAAAATTGTCGATACATGTAAGAGTCCCCGTATAGTGCCGTCTTGTAGGGCTATTGATAGTAGGGTAAAAATTGTATGTGGAAAACACATCACAAAACTCTGTTTTTAAACTACATTTAGATAAGAGATCTACATTAAAGTCTCCTCCAACTACGGTTATTACGTTTTCATTAGAAATTTTCTTTAGGAGGCTTTCTAGAATGTCTAGAAATTCTTCGCTTTTTGATTTTGGTGGTCGATAAATTGAAATCATGACCAGATCTTTACTTTGTATTGCGCATTATTCTATTGTTCCCTTTTAGAAAACGAATCTAAGTCAGGTCGGTTGCTTGTTAAAAATTTGTATTGCTAAATATCGCTGTTCCACTGTGAATTTGATTTTACGACAATAATTTGCAGTTAAGATATAATTGTTCAATTTAATGTACATTGTATGTTCTTTACTAAACCAGTGTTCAGTGATGAATATGACATCAGCACTAATTTCACTAGCTACCGTTTTTAACATCGTTATCTTATTTGTTATCTCTTGTACGTTTTAGTGAAAAATATGTATTTTTTCTATTTGAAATTTTTGTTCTGGCGTTTTCTTCGATTGTTGTTTATGAGAAATATCTGCGCTATAACGGGATATATGTGATTCCCGGTATTTATCACTTGTACTAATCGTTTGATCCTCGATCTACTCGAACATGTTCAGGCCAATTATTGGGATCCATGAAGGTATTTAGGTGTTTAATATTTGCTGCGACTCTAAAACATGAATTCTTTCCTTTACTTTCCAATTTAAGACATTCGACATCATCATCCTTTGTAATAATTTTGAGGTGGTCAAGCATATTCTTCTCTGTAACCGCAGGAGAAAGTCTTCCGATAAATTCCCATGCTTTTTTCGGTACTGCCATAATACTAAAATTATTGCTAGTGTTTGTACCTAAAATCGGTTTTCTTTTGTGTGTATTTTCCGCTTAATTTTGGGTTCTTTTATATGTAACAAGTTTAAAGTCATTGACATCATTGTTGGTTTTATAATTTGAATCCGTGATAATGTCACTATTTAAATTTATAATAGTTTGTAGACGATTTTTGTTATCAATTTCTACAGGTATAGGCGAGATATCCAATTCTTGACTTTGGTTGTTGTTATTTACGTGTACATTGTTAGATTGCAATTTATTTTTACTTACGTCCGAGTAAAGTTTTGGCACCTTTGGTTGTTTAATTACTGTTTCTTTTTGAGTTTGAACACATGCTGGTGATGTAGTGTTATTCATATGAAGTTTAAGAGATTTAACTTCTGCATTTAAATCCGTTATTAATTTATCTTTTGATTGCAATAATTCAGTTTGCAAGTTTATAATTTTTTCCTTGCTATTTAGAAGATTAATCAACAAGGCATTTATTTTTAATACGTTCGAAATTTCTATGTCATTCAATGTATGATTCCTGTTGTCGTTTAGGATTTCTTCTACTGACTTTTCACAGCATATCGTAGCATCATCTACTTTTACAAAATTTTTCTTGTTAGCACAACTAATGTGATAAACTTTTCACAATTTACACATTTGACTTTTTGGTAACTTCAGATTTGTAACAAACACAACACTTAATAAATTATGCGCTTTCTTCACTTTCCGCCATCTTGGCATGTGTGTATCACAATAGTGAAAAGCAGAGTAAAGTGCAAGTGTAGCCACGCCAGAAAAGTGTGCAAAATGTTTCAGTAGCTAGGATGGATCAATGGAAACATCCGGACTAACAAACACTTTAGTAATTTAGGACATAAATAAAATGTTAGTTAATCTTAAAGATTAGGTGAATTGATAAAATTTAAATAAAAAACATGTGACCTTTATTGTTCTATTAAACAAAGAAGCCTGTAGTTATTTTATGCATACATTCAGATTTTTTTTGAAGTATGGGAGTGTTGATAGTGCAGAGGAAGGGTAGTAAATGTCCAACCAACATTATTTAAGAGCAAACCATTAAAGCATTGAGGCATTGCGGCATTTATTTTGGTACCAATTTTGATTACAATCGTATTATCAATTTTAGTTATTTTCAAAAATTCATTAAAACCGTCTAGTTGAAGGAATAACTAAAATTTAATGATAATGATAATAAAATAATATCTTAATAAATTCAATTTTAAATTGATTTAAATTGATCTAATTTTGAATGTTTAGACTTATAGTAAACGCACTTGTGAATATTGAATATTTGTTTCAAAAGTTTAATGTGTGTCTGGGAAGAGACAATTCCTGAGACAAAGCGTGCAATTTCTGCAAAAACATATGTCGTCAGCATTCCGTAAGAAAATCTGTCTTTCATTAACCGCCATCCTTGTCTTTTATCTAAAATCTAGTGCAATATTTTCCCTAACACAAATACTGTGCTTATCTGACTACTGTTGAATTTATCTACTCCATTCTTTAAAATTGTTACTGTAATTTGAATTCGTTCGTTTGACAAAGAAAAGTCATTACTTATTTCATGACGTCCCATAATTATTTTAAAAAAGAAGTCGCATAAGTTTAAACATTTTTTTAAAACATTTTATATCAACATAAACATCGGTTAACATGAAAACATAATCTAATTTTATGCTCATTGATGAAGAAAAAACTGAATTTTCCGGAATCAAATAATTTATTAAAAGAAATATAAATTTCGAGCACATTTAAAAAGCCACTGTCATTACAGCTTGAGTAATCGAGCTATCGCACTTTTCCGAGTTTTGTTATAAAATGTTTAAGCCCCACTTTATTTTTATCGGAGCAAATAATATTTTTTCAACAACAGTTTGATGTTTTCGTTTGAAAATGTCTTTTGTATGACAACGCTCTTAAACCTTTTGTCGATGTAAAACCTACCATGTTATTATTATTACAATATTTGTTGCTCTCTTTATTATTTATCATAAAAATTTTTATTTTTCTACAAATCAAAAATCAATACTTGTCGAGATTAAGAACGCGCCGAATAATAACGTTTTCAATATTAATTTAAACGTCGGAAAATGAGAATCATTACAAATCGGCGAAGAAAAAATTAAGGGCAAATTTACCGAAAATCTAATGTCTTCATAATTGATTGAATTTAGGATAAAGTAATAATGACTTTTGTCACATTAACCTTGAATGTCTTACATTTTTAAATACACAAAAAAGTTTAAGAAGTTATTCTCATTAAAAATGAAAAAGGCAGATTTAGTAGCTCCTCATTTTTTTATATTTATTTATTTCCAGATATTTTTTTCTTAAATTATTGAGAATTTGTTAACCAACTTAAAACTGAAAAAACATTTTTAATTGTTTTGTAGATCTTATAATCCGACTTAATTGTTCAGAAATTAAGCCTTTAAAATGTAAATGATTTAATTATTTGTTCAGTACTTTTTTCGACTTCATTGTGTAAATCACGTTTCTGGCAGAGTAGAGTTTACTCTGTAGGACGACGGTCTATTTCAAGCTAGAATGCAAGCAATTAAGTGAAATTAACAATTGTATCCGTTATTGCATGGTTCATCTAAAAAGGCCAAGTGCAAATGAAGTAGAAACAGAACCGGCAAATAATTTATAGAGAAAATAGAGCGATTTCAGAAAAATTGACGTTTCTAAAGTAAGATAAACTGAATGTGTTCAAGTAAGTTTTTCATCGGCGAGGATAACCATTTTCACATTTGCTTTCAAACCAAAGAAGTACGAAAAAATAGAATATATTCATTGTCGGCAAGTTCGATGTAGGGGTGTGCTCATCTACATCGTCAGCAATTTCTGTAAAACCGAAATTGTCATAGTTTTAAAGAAGAATACTCTGAAATTCAAATTATTCAAAATCAATTTTACGTAATTGATTGCCTCAGTAGAAGGAATATCAAGGAGAGACAATCAAATACGCAAACAGGTATGCAAGATTAATGCCGCTAAAAACTTCCGTGTTAAAAAATGGTTTTCTAACAGCAAGGAAGTGTAAGCTACAGTACCAACCAAAGGCAGAGCTGCGAGTAAAAGCCTCATTAGTAATAATATTGTCTCGAAGGAAAAAGTGGTCAGACTGTGGTGGTATCTAGAACAGGATCTTTCTCTTTCTACGAACTCTAAGAAACTAGGATCCATCGTTATTAAATGAAGATGACTTACAAAGTAAAAAGTAACCCGATTAATTAGATCTGTATTTGATTCGCTTGAATTTCTTAAAGACTCTAAAAACTTATGCACATAACGTATTTTTTACGCACATATAAGCGAGTTTGCGGTACGAGTGCTTACGGTGCCGTAAGGAGGTAGGCAAAAAATTACGAGCTGCGACTATACATATACATCGTGCGCATATGCCTTAATATCAAAGCAATGATATTATTAGTTTTAAGGGTTGTTAAATTCAAAGAAATCACAGCTGTAGTTGCGTATTTGAGAGTAAAAGTTGTATCAATTTATTTTGTTCAATTGTTAACAATAATAAAATTTGGTTTTTGAGTTGCATATACAGGGTGTATCACATAACAACCGACACGGAGCAGAAACGTGTTAAGAACCCTAAAATATGACGATTTAACTTAACTTACCGTTATATTAAGTGGAATTTTTAAGAAGTTATAGGCCAAAGTTTAGTTCTAAATTTTTGAAAAAACATGTCGACTTAGAAAAACCAAATTTGGTGGAAGTTCTACTTGAACCAAATGTAATTATGGTAGGTAACGTTCAATTAAAACAATCGAAAGTGGTAATTAGGGGTAATTCGCTCTTTAAATGGACAAATTTTTTCAACCTGTTCGAAAATAAAAAAATTATTATTTTGTCTTATCGATAATTTAATTTTTAAAACTTTTTTATTCTTGTTGTTTTTCAAAAACCTTGTAGTTTTCAAGTTTTACGTAAATTCCATAGCCGACTATTGAATTTTGGTTATTTGGGTATAGTAAACGAAAATTTAGAAATGTTTTAAAGTTCAAATTGCTTTTTAAAGAAAAATCCTAGTTATTTTCTTAATGTTACAACGTTTATTAATGTTAGTTTTTGTAACATCATTAATAGTTACTTAACAAACGAGTGTATTAATAAGGGCGATTAATTCAAGAGTTAGTTACACAACTTTCCCGTCGACCGTACTTTGTAATTTTAATAAAACTATAATTTAATAATTTCAGGAAAGATATGCTATTGTGAACGCACCTTTAGAAAGTACCGTTTTGTGAACTCACCACAATTTTTTAATTGTATAACATAACCTAACTTCATTGTTTCTACTTTTATGAACTTTGTATTTGATTATCCTTTGCATTTTCGTCTTTTGTATGGCTATTTGATAACAGTATTTTAATTAAGGTCACTAAGTTGATGGAGAATTGAGGTACTGAATTCCAATTGTTGCGTCAAAATACAATAGTTTTTATCACAGCGAAACAAAGTGCATAAATCTTTTTTGTCAGAACGGATTGGTGCTTATTTAAAATAGTGATGCACCTACAAATACCAAACCAAAAAGGGTTGACAATGTTTGATAAATAATACAAGAAGCCCAAGTACATCTCTACGTTGCCTGTAAACAAGTTAAACTTTTGATAATGATTTGTCACATCATACCAATTAAAGATATTCATTCATATCGCTGTTGTGTACAAGTGGTTTGCCAACTTATTGAAACAGGATTTATTATCCTGCATGTGTTCCAGCTTTAAGATTCTTTAACGATAAAGCTTGATTTTATCTTAACCTTTTACTGGCCGCACCTTGATGTCATGTTCATAGGATGATAATAATCTAACAGGTTATTACTAGTACTATATTATAAACAGGACTAAAGTCAAATTTCGTCTACATTTGCTGGTTTTGAAAAAAAGGCATGTTACCATTTTGGGAACGTTGGCATGTTGCGGTACACGAATTTATATAACACATTGAACTTTAAAAAAATATGAAAGCGAATTTTATTAGTATTTATTTCTGAGTGCATTTAAAGTGTATAAACTGAAGCTACTCTATCGATTAATTAGCCATTGCATAAGCAATACGTTATGTATAGGCCTACTTGTTGGAATGAAAATGATCAAAACAAACTTTTTTGTGAAGACGTTTTTCACATTTGCTGCATTTCAGCCTCGTGTTGTTTTGGCAGACTATGCAACGTCCTTGCGATGTACTTGTGGGAATATGGTTGACACCGTCAAATCTGATGTCTCGTAATACAGGTGCAGATGGTCCTCCCTTTCTTTTTCTTTGAGCTACGCCAACGTTGATAAGCGCTAATGCTACGTTTCGTCTAAACTGCAGATGTGTTATAGCGTTTCCGGGATTTATATGTTGATAAAACCGAAATGCGGCAATAACGGCTAAATTTAGACCATTTGAGAAAAGGTTCCACCACTACTTCTTCGATCGTAACATAGGTCTGTAGCTGGCTGATAAGCGGTCGAGAAGATCCACATCACCCATTCCGAAATTATACATAATAATTAGGTTTGGTTGGGTGACATCTTTTTGTTTACAGACTTCACTCTTCTTGTCGTTGTTTGAACTGGTGTAACTTTGAAGTGGTTACTTGCCACAGTCACTACTGCATTGTCGTGCCATTTTACACACACTACAAACCAGTCTGACCTATAATCGTAAGAACCTCTATCCTTTTTCTTCGTGTCCTTTGACGATATCAAGGGACATTTGTTCGTTCTGTTCTCTCACCGTACCACAGGCACGAATACCTTTTTGGACAAAGTTTTCTATTACTTCCAGCATCGAATGTACCCCCCGGCTTCCTAAAGGTGTTGTACGGTCTCCCGACTTTCCACAATAAATTTCCAAGTTATAGGGATATCCATCGTTTCCACAAAGTATCCAAATCTTGAATCCGAATCTAATCGGTTTATTTTTGGCTGAGTGTCGCCCATGATACGAAACCATGGCTTCATCTCTACTAAGATGTTTGTGAAATACCCCAAACTGTTGAAAACATTCTTTTAGTTTTTCGTAGAATACCAAAACTTTTGCCACCTTAGAATTAAAAAGGTTACGATTGTCAACTAGATGAAGGTAACGTTTTATGGTTCGAAATTTTTCTCGGCTCATTGTTTGAGCGAAAATCGGGGCTTGCATATCGTTTGCCGTAGACCAGTAATCATTTTCAGATGGCAGGCTATGATAGCCACTGATAAGTGTAGTAAACCTAGAAATTGTCGGATCTCCTCGTCAGATACATCAAAGTTATGATCATTTTTTTCCCTCCTAGCATAGAGCTGAGTTTGTTCTCGAATATAAGAAATAATTTCGGTTGTAAGAAATAAAGAAAATATTTCATATTCTGACTTTCCAACATGCTCTTCACCTACTTTTGGAGGATCCTCAGCGTCACGATCGATTGACACTTCTTGCGTCTTTTCCACATTCCTCTTCTTTTGTTGAAGTTTCTTCTTCTATCTCTTCATCACTATCAATATCTTGATCACCAGATTCTGGAGGAAGTATTACTACAATAATCTCTTTGGCAGACGAAGCTTCAACATCATCTATCGCGTTTGTCAAAAATCTGTATCTGGCGAGAGATCTAAAACATAATTATTTCTATATTGTGTAAAATTTACCTTTCTTATTGATAGACTAACCCGTAAAACACCTTTGGATCCATAATTACTTACGCCACACCTAATCACCATTAGAGTGAAAACAAATGCACTGATCAAATTCTAAACAAAATCTAAAATTCGGGAAAAAAATCTGTTTGGAAAATAAACGCCTTGACTTCAAAACAACTGCACTGTTCGAATTCCGCATGAAAACTAAAACCGACTAAAAATTTCAGTGTAAAGGAAACGAATACCACGACAAATTACGACTTGCAGCAACCTGTACTTGTAACACTCGACGGCGATTGATGACACATTGTGTTCTGTACTGGCCAACGTTCCCAAATTGGGACATGAAAATTTATGATCCATTTTTAGAAAAAATATAAATTAAAATTGAAATCCGGATAGCAGTTACCTAATACATTCTATTGACTATCATTCTAGCAAAAACAGTTCCCAAAAAACAAAAGTAGTGAGTTTGTTGTTCATTCTTGCTAAAAGAAGCAAAAACTTCAACTTTTGGTAAACTTTCGGAGATGTTTTTTCCTTTACTGTGCAAAAAATTAAAAACATCTTTCATAACGGATAAGTACAAACCCTATTTTTTAGTAGTAAACAGCTATATTAACAAACAATACTATGTATATCTGGTAACACGAAATACAAGCTATGTTCCCAAAATGGGAACGATGGCCCTTAAAAGGTTAATGTTATTTCACACAACATGCGCATGTAGAGTTTATAAAAAAACAATTTCTTAAAGTGGTTCGACTACATTTCCAAAAGATATTTTTAAGAGTCGGAATGTTTATCGGGCTCTGCTTGAAGAATTTAACTTTTGAACAATGAATAACAATATTGAAGAACTGCGTAAGACAATACAATAGTTTGTAAAATAGATGAGCTGAACACCTTTAAATGTTATTAAGTGTTATCATCGGAATGTTGTGTACAGTACAAAAATGTCTCAAAGTTTGTGTGAACAAATTGAAGATTTATTAAATTAATGTTGATTTGTTATTATTAAAATTTGTTTTTGCTACAAATTATGACAGATTTTTTATTTGAATTTTCATATTGAAATTGATTGACAGATAAAATGGCAACTTTAGGTATAACACATGTATGCTTAGTTGCCTATACTAAAATCGTTTATTAATAGAAATTGTTTAAGTTAATGTAAGGCATAAATGCACGGTCGACGGAAAAAATTAATTGGATTTAAAATAAGGAAAATAGGTTTTAACACATTTTTGAAAAACTATTAAATATAAATTATTTTTTTTACTATATTAAATATACTCTAGATATGCGGGTCATACGATAATTTGGTTAAGTTTGGTCCAATTGTTTAGATAATGCGGGTATTTTAATTGTACTTTGGGGATAAAAACAATAGTTTTTCCATGATATCTTCCATAATATTGATTCAAATTTAAAAGAAAGTTTTACACGATCTTCTTACTGCAGAAACACATCATTTCCTAAAAAGAAAACTGAAGCTAATTTTAGTTTCTTCACAATTGTGTCAAAAAATGTCATCAAATTTGCTCTTTATTTTATTTTCCAATAGGCAACACACTATACAATCGTTTTACTTCAAGATGCCATAGCAACAACAATTACCTCTTAAGAACGTAATCTTTAAATACAATAGGGTAAAGGATTAGACAAGCAGGTAAATACTTTCCTTTGCAATTTGTAAATGTGTGATTTTACTTTTGTTTTGCCTTCGCAACTTGTTCTTTGTACAGTTTTGATGTTTGTTTGTGTGTTAGTTGTGATATTTACTTACATTTAATTATTTGATCATTGTGAGGGTTTTTTATGGATATATTTATTTTTGTGTTTGTGTATTTGATTTTTAAACAGAGAGATAATTTTTTGGGTACTGTAAGGTGGGTGAGAACAATTGTTTTAATATTATTAGTGCTTCATTTTCATACAACGAAAATCATAGGCGTAAATTGAAACAATAAAGAGGCCAAATCACAAAAAATTGATACGAAAGCGTGAAATATTAAAGAACGTAACTGATAAAAGTGAAAATTATGTGCCCGAGGATGCTCATGTTGAATACTACAATAGGTAAGTAATTTAATAATTACACATTTAATTGGAAATAAAGTATATAGAAAAACTCACCCTATTAAAAATCAACACAATGCACTGTGGTACAGAATACCCATTTAAGTGGACAAAAATCGAACTATACAAGGTCAATAAAAATTATAAATTTTTTGTATTATGTATTCCTAAATGTCTAACTGACTTTGTGTTATTATTATAACTTTAATGGTCATTATATACACGCGCACTCCGCGTGAGATCACATTTTCAAATACTGTATTTGTGACGAAAATAGATTACGATTTAAAATTTAACTTAAATGAATTTTATTTAGGTATTACTTTGTAGTTGAGGCATTTACCGTTATACATTATTTTCCAGAAAATCTTCTGCACTTTAGCAAAACTAAGAAGCACCTTTTGATTGTACGTTGAAAACACAAAAAACAAACTTTGACGAGTTATGTGATACGCTTGGATACGACTTTTTCAGTATTTACTTTACATTAGTTATCGCCTAAAAATGAAAAAGTGGGAAGTGAGAGGTAAGGAAGGGAAAGAAAGTGTAAAGCTAGGAAGAAAGAAGTCGTTAACCGATTCCGATCAGAAATGGGACTGTTGGTCAACCAACCTCATCCAGGGGGAGTGGAACGACGAATGATGAAAATAGTGCCCGACAATTCTTGCAAAACAGTATTCTTGCAGCAAGCATAACTGGAATCGATCAGTTACTTATCGAACGTTTCGCCATCATCTTACAAACTCTATCCAACGGATTTGAGATGGACGTTTCGAAGTTCGATAAAAACGCTTTGGAAACAGCCAAATTATTTTGCCCAATTATATCCCTGGTTTTACATGCCAGCCAGTGTCCACAAGATTCTTATCCACGGCTCTTATTTTATTGTTTCCTTTTTTCCTTCTCCCAATTGGGCAATTTTCAGAGGAAACTCAAGAGTCTCAAGACGTGCTTCATATGCTACTTATTTAATATGATCCCTTTATTTCAAGTTAAAGGCGACTTCCGAAAAAAGACCAGCGGAGAATTTGCCAAGGAGGTATTGGACTTGTTGATCTCTGTAACATCATTTCTGATGAGAAGGGGATATCGGAACAAGAGGAACGGAATCCGGGCCCGAATCTGAATCAGAGTCTCATTAAAACAACCCGAAATTCAATTAAATTTAATTTTCTTTTATAAAATATTATTCTTTGAGCTATAAATTCATTTTACAAAAAAATTGTGTTATAGTATTTTTGTTCACCTAAACCGATATTTCGTACCACTGTGTAATGTTGCAAACTGATCCATTTTTGGTTTGAGTATCAGTTTCCGTTTTTGGTTAATAAAATATTTTTTGAAAGACGAAGAGTTTAATTTTTTTGAAATTTGAGCCACCAGGTGTCTTTTACCGTTTATATGGTACAATGTACAGGGTCTCCCAAAAGACAAAAATAAAAATAGAAGAAGTTTTTAATAAATAGGCAGACTATGAACCGTTATAACCGCTATTAAAAATCAAGTCAGTCTTTTTCGTTTTGAGTACCTGTTTCCATTTTTGAATAATAAAAAAAATTATGAATTTATTAGCTCTGTAGCTTTGCTCTTAGACTAACGTTTTGGGACACTCGGTGCATATACAAATGTATTATAATGACAGTTGTCTCATTATGTACATATAAATATAAGTATCGGCAGTTAGATATTTCTCTGCCTTTTAAATGAGCGATAAAGTCCTCTGTTGTCATTACTTATTACATAAGATGGTGCAACTGTTTTCTTCCCTGAAAACCAGCAATAACCATTAATATATTTTCATTATTACAGTCTTCCAGAACAGTGTTTGGCGAACTTAGAAGTAGAATTTGAAGCTACCAAATCGATGGTATCGTATAGATTTTACATATACTTTCAATGAAATCATTAAACTTCAACAACATTCATTATCGGATAATTGCAAAAGTACATTAATTATATCGGGGAACAATAAATTGGTTTTACAATACAGTGTACGGTTTATAATAAAAAGTCAAAAAACACACAATGAAGTCAACAGACAATTTGTGTGGGGCACATTATCAACGCGGAATAGTTACCCCAAAGTTCGTAGTTCTTATCAAGTTTGAACATACCAGGAATGTCAAAACCGTTTTTATGAAAAATGAAAAAGCAATTGGCCGCTCTTGGGGAAAATGTTCTTAGGCAGGAGATGAAACAAACAGCTGAAGTTGAAAAGGTTTATGCATTGGAAGCTGGAAATATTGAACAAGAATTTTCTTTTATTACTGTGATTGTAGATAGAGGTTGGGCTAAGCGATCCTATAGACATAGTTATAAATTTAATTCTCATGTCGCATGCATAATAGGAGAGAAAGTAAACGTCTTTTATACCTTGGAGTTAAAAATAAATTTTTTCTACAATATACTTAGAAAACAGACGTTTCTTCTCTACAAATAGTGAGGAAAATTCGTTTTTCCTCACTACCGAGAAAGATAATGTCGTGTTACAAAATGCCTCTTTAAAAAATGTAAGAATGTGTTATTAGAACTATATGCGCCTAGTACTTAGTTAAACAATTTAATTTAGTATTCAGTCAGGTTTGTTTAATTTAATATCTTATATTTCGACTCTTAAACATTGCTAGCCTACATTTATTGATTAGAATTACGCGGCTGCGCTATTACAGATTGAGACCGCACCGAAGCTACAGAATACTGCAGCGAGACTATTGGGACCACCTATTATGAACTTTTGCTTTTACGTACCAATATGTGACGAAATTCTATAACAATAAGTTACGTTTACAATATTACTTCTTTCATTAGGTTGTTTTTTTGTAGAATGTCGTAGAAAAAATGTTGTGTCTAACACATGAGAAAAGCCTTTTCCACTCCCGCTCTAATGCCTCACGAGTGTAGCTCGAGTGGGAAAAAAGAATTGCTCTTCTCACTTGTTGGACAAATAACTATTGCATGTCTTGTAGTTTTGCCGAGAAGCGAGAAAATCAAAAGGCACATGTTTGTTTTAAAACTAGAGTCGACCATCAAGTAGTATGGAACAAGAAATTATTGTTCAAGGATTTGCAGAACCGGAAAAAAAAGTATGGTTTAAGATATAAATATTTTGTTGGAGAAGGAGATTCTAGCGTATACATGGTTTTTAAACTTAAGTCGGCACTATTGCTAACTTTGTTATTATTAGAGCAACAGGGTCGGTTAAATAAGCAAACTAATAGCATTTGTTTTTCTCATCACTATGGTGAAAACAAAATAAAATCGAACATCGCGTTCGCGAGTTATGCCAAATTGTTCCATTTTTTCAAATGGGACACCCTGTATACAATATTCTCAATCGATAGAAAATTGAATACTGAACAAAAAATGTCCTATTATTTTTTATCCTAAAGTCGAAAATGACAGAGCTTGATTTTTCAAATTAGTTAAGGTGGCTGTGTTAGTTATAACTTTGCCTTACCATAAAGTAGAAAGTAGAAAAATATCAGACCCGCGGGTGATCGAGTAGTAATGCCGAGAACATAGTCAAATTTACTAGTCGGAAAACCGTTGGTCGAGGCAGTTTGAATCTTGTTCACAAAAAATTATTTCCTGATGGGGATAGATTAACATACAAAATTCACGGTGGCTATATCCAGCAGAAGTGGTAAATGAAATGAAAAAGAGGAATATTTATGAAGCAAAAGGATATGGTTTATTTTAATTTATTCCGTAAACATTAAAAGAAAAAATTCAAATTAGATGCTCAAAAACATCACCGTCTTGGTCCAAGCATTTTGAGCCCGCCTGTTAACGCTTTTAGTGGCTGTAAACTGTTTACCAGTGAAACTTTAATTTGACATTTTAATCCTGATGACATTTATACAACAAACGATTGTAGTTTATAAAATCACAGCCACTTTAAACTTATTTGAAAAATTATCAATAGCTCTGTCATTTTTGACTTTAGGATGAAAAAATTAACGACACTTTTTATTCAGTATTCAATTTCCTATCGATTAAGAATATTGTATACAGGGTGCCCCATTTGAAAAAAATAAAACAATTTGACATAACTCGCAAACGCTATGTTCGATTTTTATTTTGTTTTCACCATAGTGATGAGAGAAACAAATGCTATTAGTTTGCTTATTTAACCGACCCTGTTGCTCTAATAATAACAAAGTTAGCAATAGTGCCGACTTAAGTTTGAAAACTCTGTATGCTCGACTTGTTCAAAATGCGAGTTACGGAAAATTTATTCACAAGCTGGAATGAGCACATCATGTTACACGAACTTTTACATCAAACTTGAATAAATGATCAAAAAACACTAACTTTGACATTTGTGGGCGAAAAATATTAAAAAATAATTTGCAACGTTTATATCGACATCACTGCGGTGTGCTATTTCGAATAATAAGAAAACGGCTACGTTGCACAATGATATTTTGAATATTCCTCAACACATCTTCGGAAATCATTCAATTTGTAGAGAAGTTTATTGCAATTTTATTCCTTTGCTAACAAGTTGCAATTTATATAAAGAAATTATAAACTTAACAGAGAATACCCACCCGAGAATATGTAGAGGAAGAAAACCAAATGAACATTGTAAATAACATTGTTTGAATTAAAATACTATGATTACACAATTTATCTGATACTAAAAAATGTGCATTGATTTAAGTTTTATAATTAATAAAGTAGGTTTAATTTATGTACTAAATTTAATTAATTAGTAAAACTAAATATTTGATTGAATAACCATTTTGTATCAGTAATTATTTATTTTTCGGTTGGTGTACTTTGTTAACTATTTTTCGAGCAAGTACAGTATCGTCACAGAAGATTTTCAATAAATCGCATTCATATGTATAGCAGTATTCAATTAATCGAATTGTCAGAATGACCATAGTTATCTATTATTTTCTATTAGATTGAACAGATTTTGTATAAATTAGGCATTCAATAACGTATAAAATATACTATTGTTATCTTGTCATTACTTAATCACAAATAATACATATTCAAAAGATAATCACCTCATTGTAATACATAAGTTTAGGTACTTTCCCAAAGGATTATCCTTTTTCCTCGTCGTACCACCAGTAGCACCATCCCACCAATAGTTTGCCTAAATTGGCTTACTATACCCTTAATGTGTGTTTGGTTATTCGTGTTTTTCTTGAATACTACAAGGTTTTTTGAAAAACAACAGGAATCAAAATTTGGTTTTCCTAAGTGAAAGCACTACTGAAATATTAATTTTTTCGAAATTTAATACTCCACTTTGAAGGTCTAAGGATAAAGGTAAGTTAAATTAAATAGCCATATTTTAGGGTTCTCAACATGCCCCTGCTCTGTGTCGGTTTTATGCGTTACATTCTATATATATATTTCATTTTTCTAATTTTACATTTTAAAATTTCAAACGTGCAAGGTTCAGTAGGATCGTAGATATCTTTGGATTACAATTCTTTGAAAAAACGCGAGTATATTTATTTTGGTCATTGATTGGATATTATACGTAAACGTATTTGTTAATTAAAAATACAACAAATATTTGCAATTTATATTATCCTAAATTGGGATTTTCCAAATAGTTAAATATAAAATTGTGCAAGACATTAACTTAAATATTTAAATCAATTGGATTTAGATTTTTCCGAGTATTAATTTTGGGTAAGTTTAGATAAAGTAGTGTCGATAAAGCCAAGTTTAATACTTGACTTTCTTGGCTTTATCGACACACGTGTGTTTCAAGCATTTAAAGTTATCGCTTTGATAACGATATACACTTTAACACTCACAATCGTTACAGTTAACTGTTGGCATTTCTTAGTTCTATTAAATCTATTTTTTGTATACAAATGGAATTTGATCTTTACAGGTAACTCTAATGATATTTCCGTGTTAGCTTTTCTGAAACGCTGCGAAGAATTACGTGTTGCTAGAAATGTCTCTGTTTAGCTACTGTTTGATTCGGAACTAATGATGCAAATTAAAAATAGAAAGCAAGTTCTCTATGAAAAACCAACAATTCTATTACGCTTAACATGTTACATCGGTTAATAAGTTTACCTTCTGAATCTGTCCAACTTAAGGTTATAGTTAATAACTTACATCCGTATTATGCTATACAAATTTTGGTGTTAATTCAAAATCTAATTCCAAAGCAAATTTTGCAAAACCGTGCCATTGCCTCTAATAGTATAAATGGTTGCTTAATATTAGGTGCAAATTTTTGCTATGCGTTTGATATACGTACTGATTTTTCAAAAAACAATATTTTCAATATCGCCTATTGTAAATACTTTGCAAGCAAGTAGCCAGGAAGAATTAAATGAAACTCAAGAACAAAAAATAAACAATATCATTGAATTATTTCAACAGTTAGATTGTCCGAAATGAGGTCCTACAGATAAAGTTTTTCATAAAATAGATACTGGCGATGTTACTCCTATCAAACGACGGTATTATCCTTTATCACCAGCTATGCAAGTACACGCAAACCGAGAAATAGATAAAATGTTCGAAGAAATTATAAGACCTTCAAATAGTCATTGAATTTGCCCTTCTTATTAGTAAAAAAAATGGAGAAATGAACTTTAATTTTGTTTGACGCAAAGCGTTTTGTAACAAGGTTACAAAAAAAGAACCTTATCATTTGCTTTATTTATCAGACATTTTAGATACACTGCGCGATTGCCAATACCTGACTTTAATAGACTTGAGGTACGCATTTTCGCAAATACCTGATGGTGATTCTAGCGAATAAACGGCATTTACAGTACCGCGACAAGGTCTTTTGAACATGTAGTGTTACCCATGGGTTTATATAATGCTCCAACAAAGGATAAAATTTTAGGTCTGGATTTTTTGTGTACTTAGATGTTATTATCATTTCGTCTAGCACTTTTAGAAAACATGTGTCTACTTTAAAAGACGTGTATAATCGGTTGTATAGAGCAAATTTAACAATTAATCTATCCAAATGTAATTTATGTGTTGGGTGTGTATTACTTCAATTTGATAAAAACACAAACACGTCATTGCTTATACTTCTTGGACATTGAACCAAGCGGGACAAAAATTATTCAGTAACCGAACGCGAACTATTAGCCGTCATTTTTGAATTCAAAAGTTTAGACCGTATGTTGAGAAAACACACTTCAAATTAATTACAAATCATTACTGCTTAAAGTGGTTGCATAATATTATAGATCTAACAGGAAGACTTTTGGTTTGTTAAATTATAACAATTCGATTTTGAAGTAATTCACAGGAAAGGAAAACATCGTTCCTGATACTAGGTCAACTAGGAGTTTCTGGTATTTTAAGATGAGACAAAAAATTACCAAAAATTCTGAAATCTATCCGGATTGGAGTATTGAAGATGGGAAGTTATTTGAATATGTCGCAAATCGTTACTATGTTTCTAATTTGATTGAATGGAAAGAAGTAGTTCCAAAGCTAAAAGGACCCTATCTCCTTAAGCAGTTTTATGATGATCTAACCTTGGCACATTTTGAAATTTTTAAATTCTTTTCTAAACTCTGTGAACGGTATTATTGGCCTAAGGTGAAGGTCGACGTTTCAAAATATGTGCGCAGCTGTGATACTTGTTTGAGTAATAAAACATCTTCGTGTGGAAGACTAGGACTGATTGGAAAAGAAAAGTCGTTAACTTTCAATTTCAAATGATTAGTATGTATTTAAGCAGGCCATTACCATGATCCAAAAAGGAGAATACAACATTGTTAGTAGTTTGTGATTGGTTGACAAGGTTTTTTTTAGTACACCCGTTACGAAACGCAACAGCAGTTCTGACTTTATTGAGAATCACGTATTTTTAGTTTTTAGAACATGTCAAACGGTTATGGTAGACAATAGACCTCAAATTGTGCCATCTCAATTTAAAAATCGAATAGAGAAATACAAGGTAGAAAACATATGATACAATGCACATTACCATCCGCAAGTCAACCCTACCGAGCGGGTAAATCGAGTAGTTGTCACCGCAATACGTGCTTATATTAAAACTGTTCATAAAACCTGGGATCAAGAAATTTACAAGGTAACTCATGCTATAAGATGCGCAGTACACGAAGTAACTCGGTACACGCTATCGTTTTTAACTTTTAGTCGAACTACACCCATCCATGGTGATTATTACGGAAAACTTGGCCTATTAGAATTTGATTTAGAAATTGGGGATCGCGAGCAGTTAATACATGATGTTCACGAATTAATGCCTTCATTTAACGAAGTTAAAAATAAACTACATTTAGCTTACAGTCTTAATACCAAATACTATAATCTTCGTAAAAGGCCGCTGAAATTCAAAGTTAACAATTTTTTTTTGGAAAAGGAATTTTGTTTTACCAGATGCTACAAAAAATTTTAATTCCAAATTGACACCTAAGTATATTAAATGTAAGGTTGTTGAAATTGTTGGTGCACTAACTTAGAGTTTAGTATCATTAAAAGGAAAACCTTTAATAATTTTCCATATTAAAAATTTAAAACGTGGCAATACCGGGAAAATCAGTTGTTTTCCTTAGAAAATGATCGTTTGTTCGTATATATTTTAAACAGTATATATTTTTAGGTATTGTTGGTAGCCATATTTTGGATTTTTTTCCATTTAAATTGGGATAATAAATCTTTGTTATTTGTACATAAGTTTTCTTTTCTGTCGGAGACAGGTTTTTACTTTTTATTGGGGTGTGTAACAATTTATTATGTTCAATTTGTAATAAAAAAATAAAGAAAAGCTACATGAAATAAAGAAAATACGTAAACGTTTACAGCTATTTCTTGATTGTTATTATGTTAGGTTTTCTGCCTTCGCATTTTGACAAATTGCCTATCTCAAGAAAAAGGGCACCAATCTCATTGTAAATAGGATTATTTTAATTTACCTGGTTGATAATTTTGTGTGAATTATTTATTTATTGGAGCTCAACAAAAGTTTATTTTATTAATAAATATCTATTGTCACCACAAACTCATGATCTCTCTTCCGCAATAAAAGTTAGCAGGCATCTAAAATAAGTACACAACTCATGGCCAGCTGAAAGTAAAAATTAACCAGCGCATTTTCTAAAGTAATTCCAAGGTAGTTTTTATGTATAACTAGCTGACCCGACAGACGTTGTCTTGTCTTAACGATGATTATTTAATTCGAATTGGTATAATTAATTAAAAAAAGTGTGTTTATTATTCTAATGTTTTATGATATACAATATTCTTAGTTTTTTTTTGCGCATATATAAATAATTTTGTTGGCATTCCGACACGGGCACAGGCGACATATAACTGGCCATGTGAAAAACATGGATTTTCAAGATTGATGCCACAAACACTTAGCGACTGCCCTTGAGATTTATTTATCGACATTGCGAATGCTAGTCGCACTGAAATTGCAACCGTTTAAAGTCGAATGGCATGTGGTTCGAAATCAAAGGAATCCGTGGAATCAAAAACGTTTTCGCCTTTGTACTTCCTTTTAAAATTGTGGCTTCGATGACCTTGTTCATTAATTTCTTCACCGCAAGTCGAGTGCCATTACAAAGACGTGGCTGGTTTATATTCCGCAACATAATGATTACTGATCCAATTTTTAATTGCAGATTATGATGTGGTAATCCAGGCAAATTCAGCAAATTTAAAAACTCAGTTGGATAGTTGACAACATGATCTAGGTTAGTAACGGAATCAATCGATTTGTATGTCAATAATTCGCCAACTATTTTGTTTTGAACCTGTAAATTCATTTCGTTGACATCAACGTTTTTTGCAGCCAATATAACTCTTTCGCTCAACCATACACGATCTTTGTGATTTTGAGCAATGTTTGGAAAACCTTTTTCGATAAGTTCGGTCTTAGTTTCAGTAAAGTGAGAAAAATTGGTAGGAAATATGATGTATCTAGACGATGAGTCAGCAGGTATTTTACCATTACCAATATCGAGCAATTGTTTGGAAAAAACTTCTCCAGATTAGTCGTTCTGCAATTCGACTCGCATGTTCATATTTAATTTGAGCGTTTTACCGTCTTTTCATAAAATGGATGACTTTAAACATGCGTTAAGTTCGTCAGCTGGCGTTGATCGTGGTATTACTGGGAGTGTTTGGCGAAAATCACCTGCCAATAAAATCATTGCACCACCAAACCTGTTTTGGTTCTTTCGTAAATTTTGCAACGTGCGGTCTAATGCTTTCAAAGATTTTTTGTGTGCCATCGTGACTTATCCCAAACTATTAGTTTGCTCTGCTGCAACACTTTGACCATCGCACAGTTTCTCGAAAGGTTGCAAGTTGGTGTTTTATTTATTTGCAAGTTCAACGGCAACTTGAGTGCGGAATGAGCTGTTCGACCGTCATCCAACAACGTAGCTGCAATACCTGATGAGGCAGTGCAAGGCGTTCATGGTTTTCTAAATTTTCACCCACGACAACAATAGCGACTTCGTCAATTGTTGGCGCATTAAAACGTCTCGCGTGTTGTCCTGCAGGCATCTTATCAGCTTTGATGACAATTTTGTGATTATCATACGGCATGCGGTCCAACGCTGTCGTGAATACTGCAACCAATTCGTTGTTGATGAAAAACCGTTTGGAATTGTTCCACAATTGGCCTTTTTACCAAATTATTGTGTACACAACGCTGATCGACTTGTCTTGCTGAATATCCCATAAAATAAATTTGCAAGAATTTGTAGTCACTATTCGGCGTTGGCAATAAGGAACCTGTTAAATGATATATTTGACCCTGAATCTTGATTGTTGGCATAAAAATTTACTTGAATAACTTTTGTTGCACCAAGTGACTTCATTTGAAAACAACTATTGTATTGATGAATATAAGTCAAAAATGTTTAGAATCTGGCACATTTCCGGGAACCAATGAATTTAATGGTTCTGGTGGCGGTACCAATGGCGTCAAGTTGACTTAACCGCTCTTGCAACACAATCCAGGAGCTTCATTTTTAAACTTAAATGACCTGCAATATTGGCATACAACGTTCATTGGTCCAATAGCGACGATTTGTTGTGAACTGTACTCGATTTCTACGTTATAATTGAATGCAGCTCAATAGGGTTAAACGCAACATTTCTATGTTGTTGATTTCGATTCCATCAATTCCGTTCAACTTCATTCCGCGCTTTGCGTTACTACTGAATCTTGCTCTTGTATATCTTTGACTCGCACCACTGCAAGTTCTACGACTTAAGTTTGTACGATGGCAATTTCTAAAACGAAAATTAACTGTAAATCAAAGAAAACTGTTGTATTCTTCTTTATAACCGAGTATATCACTTGTTATGTTAGTAACGTTTATGTTATTCTATCCAAACTTACCAAAACTCTATATTAAATTAAACTTTTAATATTAGGCGTAATGGCTCTGAACTAACCGTGATGTACACTAAGAAATTCAGTTTTCTTACATCTTTTTGGGAAATAATATATTAATTATTTTACATGTATTTTCTATCAATAAAATAACTTCGATTGAAGCATTTGTTTTAAACGATATTCAGTTTTTTTACATCCTCTTTGATGATATTTTGCACCAGGCATTCTGTCAATTCTATGTCAAATGTCATAATGTTACATTAAAAGTGTATATTGTCCAAAGCGCAAAGGTTAGATTAGAAATAATATATGGTTGTTAAGTATTCTTAAATAAGTATTCTTAAGTTTTCCTAATTTTCCGCGCAATTTTTAAATTTTTCTTCATAAGAACCTTCTCCTAACAATAACAAACACAACAAAAAAATAGTGAAATCGGTCCAGCCGTCCACGCTTGATGGCGTGACCAAGGGATATAGGGATTCATTTTTATACATACTAAGTGACATAGAAAGAAGAACACCCAGTAATTTATTTATTTGAATAATTTTTGGTATACTAGTGTATACGAATTAGATTAGTAAACGATCACAATTTGATAAAATTAAACTGTTAACTTCTTCAAAACTTAATAATGTGTTGCCCCACCACGATGTCTTGTGCACTCATTAACACGTCTGGGCATACTTCTAATGAGGTGATCGATTTTTTCTTGAGGTATCTCATCCCATGCTATCTGTAACTGATGCTGCAAAGCCGCTAGAGTTTGTGCAGGATGAGGTAAATTGAGTAACCTTCTTCCCATAATATCCCAGACGTGCTCGATGGGCGAAAGATCGGGAGATCTTGGTGTGCCAAGGCAACAAAGCAATTTGATTGGCCTCAAAATGAGCCAAAAAACTCTAGCAACATGAGGTCGTGCGTTGTCTTGTTGGAATGTGTTGTTGGGGATGGTCTGAATATAAGGTACAATATGGGGGTCCATGATCTCCTGGATGTAGCGCGCAGCGGTCATGTTACCTCTAATGAAGACCAAAGGTGACCTTACTTCCAATAGCAATAGCTCTCCATACCATAACTCCAACTGTGTGGTGCACATGCCTATTCACAGAAAATTGGGGATCTTGTCTTCATCGCGCCGTCTTCTCACCCTTGCACGACCGTCATGCATACCCAAACAGAATCTGATTTATCACTAAAGACAATTGAATTCCATTCTTTTGTCCCAATTTGCCCGTTCTCTACACCACGCTAGACGATAACGTCGATGCTCTGGAGTCAGTAGTAGCACAAAAAGTGGGACGGTATGAAAAGAGCCCAAAGGTTCTTATCCGTCTATAAACGATTCGCATACCAATCGGTCTTTCATGTTCTTCAAACCACTGGTTAGCAATCGCCCGTGTAGAAGAAAAATTTACAAAATATTCATTATTACTGGGTGTTCTTCTTTCTATGTCACTTAGTATATATAGGTTGTATTAGCAGGATCTCTTTGCTGAGCAATGTATCAAAATGGAAGTGAATACCTACAGATTTAAAGTCGGCCAACATTATCTTTAAACCAAAATCACAATAGCTATTAGAGCCAGATTTTTTTATGCTGAAAATCAGAATAAAGCAGTTGATGATAAATTTGACAAGGTTTGGAATACTGTAATTTATTAGGTTAACTTAGATGAGCAAGACGACTGCAACAGATGTAGTCAATTTAAGTTGTTTTTTTCAATATTTACCGGTTATTTTGTGCTCAAGCTGCTATTTTGAAAGAGCAAGGTTCTGCCTGACAAAGACCAATGAAAACGCTCTATTACCATAGAGCTTGGAACACAAAAATGGAAAATTGAAGCGAAATATCCAAAATTTCACGTAATGACTTACGGCAACCAAAAATTCTTATTGTATAGAAAGTCCAGGAAAAGTGCTTTAGTGAAGGTATTGAACTACTGAAGAATGAAAAGCTGGAAGAGTTGATCAAACTTTGAAAAAAAATCTTCATTTTTAGTTAAGACTCGAGTAAAGATCTTGTATGTAAATTTACGAGACGTCTTGTTATCAACATCGGCAACAAAGTGATTCTAAAATTTAAAAATGTACGCAATTATTCCATTTAAACAGTTTCATGTTCGTTGCGTAGACGATTACAAATCTGTTCCCAACTAAAAACCATATTGCACATTTGTTATAAAGCTGATCATTACATCTTCTACATTATACAGGGTGAATCACCGCCAACGGGACAGAGATTTATAGCAAAACAGTAAAAAGTTTTACAAGTTTTGTCTTTTTAGTAGCTTGCAGGTTGATAAACTTTACATTTCAAGATTATTTTTAAATAATACAGTATAGCCCAAAAAGTGTGGCGCTTCAAAGTTATGTTTTTTTTATAGAACACTCTGTTTTATTGCGTTTTTTGATTGCCGGTAAAAAATAAGGTATACTTTTATAAAGATTTCCTATACGTAAATACAGAGCTTTCTGAGTTATGTCGACTTTTCTTAAAAATATAGAGTATTAAAAAAATTCGATATCTTCTAATCCAAGAAATCATAACAAATTTACTTTACGTATCAATATTTAGATATTAGATAAATATATTCCATGATTAAATATTGAATACCTCTTTACAAGGTGTTCAGAATTTTACAGGTTAATTATTATATCATTCAATATGTAATATGAACCTTATTTTAAATGGAACACCCTGTATTTTATTAATTCATAACTTTTAACAAAAAAGTCCTCTCTTCGAATGGTATAAGAGTGTCTTATGCTTAAGTGTTACAGTTTTGCTCAATTTACAATTTTCTTTAAATTAATGGTAGCGAGAGATTTTTTAAACAAAAAATGCATACGTAATCTAATTGATTAATGTCATTTTATGCATTACAGTTTGCTAATAATTGTCTAAAAGTCTATAAACAAAAGATTAAACGGCCATCATAATCGTTTTCTGTCAAATGCTGATGTAGTCGAATGTGATACAGATGATAATGGTTTTTCTTAACCATTCTTGTCGCACTCGTTGGGTGGATCCCTAAATTGTCCAAAAAAATTGTAGTGCTTGTATAAGAGTTTCCGTGACTGATATGACTTTTCATATTCAAAGTAAGTGGTCAAAATGGGCCACTTTTCTTAACTACTTACGAAAAATTAAATTTTTGTCACTTAGAGTTTGTTTCAACATTTTGTTTTGAAAATTGTAACCATGGTAGCATCGGTCACACCCGATTAGAATTTTGAATTTGATATAAGTTTAATTTCATTTTTTAGCTATTTTTTTAAATATTGTATGTAACATGTAACAAAAACATGATCTTTTGTAACTCATGTGATTATCAAACTGTAATGTCTTAAATGTTATTAACTAATTGAATTACGTATCCATTTTTATTTTAAAATCTCTCGCTACCATAATTTTAAGAAAAATTGTAAATTAGCGTAAAAACTGTAATACTTAGCATAGGACACCCTAATACCATTCAAAGAGGACTTTTTGTTAACACTTATCAAATAATAAATTACAGAGTGTTCTTTTAAAATAAGGCTCGTATTACTTGGCTTGAATAATCCCAATTAATAACCTATAAATTCTGAACACCCTGTAAAGATATGTTTAATATTTGATCATGGAATACATTAATCTAATATCCAACTATTTAGACGTAAGAGTAAATTTGTTATGATTAGTTGACCGGGAAGATACTGAACTCCATATTTTAAGAAAAGTCGACAAAACTAGAACACTCTGTGTTAAGTATAAGAAACATTTTTAAAAGTATACTTTTATTTTTTGAGGGCAATCAAAAAACACAATAAGATACAGGTTGTTCCATAAAAATAAATATAACTTTGATGTGCCACACTTTTGACATACTATATATTTAAAAATAATTTAAAATGTAAAGTTTATCAACCTGCAAGCTACTAAAAAACTACAACACACTTGTAAAACTTTTACTGTTTTTGTTATAAATCTCGTCCCGTTGGTGGCGATTCACCTTGTATGTTTCAATAAACAGACAAGGGGACACGACGTATTAGATCAGTCTTCATACCGCAACAAAAACGGTAAAGAAATGAAGTGAGGAAACGTCTGCATTACATCATGACTAGGTTATAATGTTTGTTTTATCAACGTATAGAGTCTACTTGATATTCAATTGGTAAGTAAAAGCATATAATTACAAAAGTTTTATTTTTATTTAGACACAATATTTATTACCTATTTTGTTCCCACTTCTACCGCTGGTGACCCAATAAGACTGTTCACGGCCATATCTCGGGAACCGTTCGTCGTATGAAACAAATTATTAGGTAAATTGGCCATGAAGAATTGCAGGAAAATATTTTCAGAGGTTTTAAAAATGACCACCAGAGGTTGTAACTGCCATCTTAAATTTTTAAATTGCTTTTCTATAAATTTCTGCATAATAAACAAAATTTTTGTTCACATTTGTAAAGATAACCAGTTTATCTATCATTTTTGTAAAAACAAAAGTTCAGTTATTTCAAAAACAAAGATGGTGGGGGGTGTTCAATTGTTTTTGCAATAACCTGCTTTAACTTCTTAACGGTTTGACCAATTTTAACAAATTTAGTATCGTTGAAAAGAGCATTCCTTAAGCAATAAGAATCAACCAAAATATAGTTAATTTAGTTAAATCCTTCTCCGCCAGGGGGCTAGTTTTGACACCATGACCCAAATTTAAAAAAAATCAAAAAAATCAAATGGAATGATATGACTTTTTCTTTATGATAAAGTAGCCAAATAACATTCAAATAAGCCAGTAAAAACCATTTTTCAAAATCTCGTTCCTAACCTCAAATATTGGGAAAATGAGAATAATGGATGTTTGAAGATCGAGGACCGCGCGATAACTTTTCTAAAACTATTAAACATTCATCACAAAATGATTAAGATGTTAAAGAGACAATTGTGAGTCTAAATAGAATTCATTTAGGTATTATTTAAAATATATATATCATCAGAACATTCATGTTGCCCCAAAGAGACTAAACGCATTTTAAACTTATTGTCACTTTAATATTACTCTCGTATTCTAACCTTTAATTTAAAAAGTAAGCCTAAAAACCTAAATAGGATAGACTATATCCAAATTCGAATATGTTAGACCATTGTATTTTTGAACCATTTACAAAGATCCTTTCTAAAATTTCATGCCCCAAATCTAGTACTTTGCGTAAAGTTTTAAGCTGTTTTTTGCAATATGGTGTGTGGTCTTGGAAAAAAAGATAGGCATGTAGTTCAGTTCATCTTTGCCAAAAAAATATAAATATATTTGAAAATTGAAAAGTATAAGGTATTACTTTTTTAATCGCAATAATGAAAACAAGGTAAGTCTTGGCTTGGTTTTAAAGTAAAGTAAAAGCACTCTACACTTTAGGCCTTGGAAAATTAAACAAATGGAACACAGTGCATTATAAAATGACAATCGTAATTTTGTAAATTATTTTGTTGTGTTTACATTTAGAAAATGCAGTTTTTGAATTTGTAATCTTTATAAAATGCCGATTTCTAATCAAGAAACATTTAATATGCTGGCGATCTATTTTGAATGTTTTCAAAATGGGATTATTGCTGCTCGCACTTTCAATTTGCGCTATCTGAATTGATCGCAATACCATCGCCACGTGTTTGTGCGTTTAGCCCAGCGCCTGTGAACAACGGGTAGCATCCGTAGACCTGTCATGAATCAGAGAAATAGGCAAAATAACGAACAAAATGTTATTAATATCCTGGCATCTACAGAAATCAATCCCCAAATTAGTACTAGAGAAATTTCTCGAGACTTGGGTATTCCTCAAAGTACGGTTCATCGCATTATTCAAACTCAGAGGTATGTAAGAGGTATACCTCTTTTATAAAGATTAATATATTTTACACTCAAATTATAAACCCCCATGTTTTTTTTAACATTTTTGCTATTTTAGGCTACACTCTACCATATCAACTTACACCAGGGCTTTACTCCTCCGAAATTCGACCGAAGGATAGATTTTGCCACTGGTTATTAAATATGGTAGCAAGAAAATTCTCACTTTCGTCAAATGTGTTGTGGACTGACAAAGCCACTTACGGTAGTAATGGGCAATTGAACTTACATAATGTGCACTTTTGGGCCCGAAATAATCCGCGTTGGTTTGAGAAGTTCAGCATGACTGGATAATTAGAGGGCGGGTTGTTGGTCCGTTTATTTTTGGACGGAGCATTAAATGGTCGAACATACCTACATTTCTTAGAAAATGTTCTTCCAATTTTAATGGATGTGCATCCATTTTGAACACCTGGATCGCCATTAGATCCCTTTTTTTCCCTTTTATGGGTTTTATTAAAAAACGGTTCTTTTAGGAACCACAGACCATTTCATAAAGGAATTCCGTAAAGTAACTATATTATACCTACTAAAATCTTTGTAAATGGTTCCAAAAATATATACTCTAACATATTCGAATTCGGATATAGTATACCTATTTAGGTTTTTAGGCTTACTTTTTAAATTAAAGGTTAGAATTACGAGAGTAATATTAAAGTGACAATAAGTTCAAAATGCGTTTATTCCCTTTGAGCAACATGAATGTTCTGATGATATACTTTTTTTAAATAATACCTAAATGAATTCTATTTAGACTCACAATTGTCTCTTTAACATCTTATTCATTTTGTGCTAAATTTTTAACAGTTTTAATATTTTAATATTCGAGGTTAGGAACGAGATTTTTGAAAAATGGTTTTCTACTGGCCTATTTGGATGTTATTTGGCTACTTTATCATAAAGAAAAAGTCATATCATTCCATTTGATTTTTTGATTTTTTTTAATTTGGATCATAGTGTTAAAACTAGCCCCCTGGCAAAGAAGGATTCAACTAAATTAACTATATTTTAGTTGATTCTTATTGCTTAAGGAATACTCTTTTCAACGATACCAAATTTGTTAAAATCGGTCAAACCGTTAAGAAGTTAAAGCAGGTTATTGCAAAAACAATTGAACACCCCCCGCCATCTTTTTTTTGAAATAACTGAACTTTTGTTTTACGAAAATGATACATAAACTGGTTTTCTTTACAAATGTGAAAAAAATTTTTGTTTATTATGCGAAATTTATAGAAAATGCAATTTAAACATTTAAGATGGCAGTTACGCCCTCTGGTGGTCATTTTAAAACTTGAAATAATTTTCCTGCGATTCTTCATGGCCGATTTACCTAATATTTTTTTACACCAAAGTCATACGACGAACGGTTTCCGAGATATGGCCGAGAAACAGTCTTATTGGGTCACCCGGTACATTAGTGATGTTGTCTGTTCAATCTTAAACTTAAAAATGAGAAACAATGCATGTTTTTAAATCACGATTCTAAAGAAAAATGTTGTTTTGTCCTTCTAACAAAACATAAAGACAAGTTGAAATTATCAATATATGTAGTACGTGGAAAATGACGGAAGCCTTTTAAGAGAAAATTATAAGATCAATACTTCATTTTATGTATAGAATATATTGTCAACAAGTACGAAACCTAAACTTTATACTGTTTTTTTTAAGAGGGCATGATGATTTCTAAATTGTTGGTATTGTGCTTCCAATAAAATATTTCAAAGTCATAAATAAAGCTTATTAAATTGTGTCAACCCCAAAACAGTTTTTTAAACATGACAGCTGTTATTATGTAACACGTTTCGCATCTCCATTTTTCTTTAATTGAGCGTTGATACTCACTTTTCGCATATCTTTAATATGCGTTTCACAATCATTAATCATTGTGAGCAATTGCTCAGAAAATATTAGGAAATGTACTTTAAGTGTACAATGCTTACAAAGAGAGGTAAATAAACAGCAAAATGTAGTGAAAAATAGAGATAACAGATAACAAGAACATCGTAGAATGACAAACTATTTGAAACAATATGCAACCGTATCATTCATTGTTCGAGATGAACATTTTCATAAAAACTGTATATCCGATTATTGCATAAGAGCGTATTATTTAATTAACGTAGATGAACAAACTTTTTTATTTGTCGAGCACAAAGTTTATATACGGTAAAAAAGAGCTGCGGGGAATGTACTCATGCAGACGACAATTTTATTGAAAAGAATCGGCGAACGTTACAACACAAACACAAGCTGATAATTGAAAAAGCTCAATTAAGAGACGTGCTGAACCAACAATTGAACAATCGGCACAAACAATAAATGAACGCGTGATGGAACTTTAATCCAAACACGATATAGTGAAAAATTGATAGACAAAAATCGGACTCAATTCAAGAAACAATTTTTCTTCTTTTTCAGTTTAAACAATACAGTTAAATAGTTTACTCAGCAAAGTTTGGATAGAATTGCAAATTAAATTAAATAGAAATTTTTATTTTAATTAAACAGTTAGTTACAGTTTGCTTAAATAAACACACTTTGTTCGAATTTCCGAGTGATATGAATACTTTGCTTATTCTGCTCGAGTTACTATTGCTATTTTAATATGTCTCATACAGGGCATCACAAATTCGAGTTCATCGTTCGCGTTTTTTTTTAATAAACATATTTTTCATTGTTTAACAAAATGTGTTATTTCAGCCGAGTAAGTTCCTAGTTCGTATTTAATAAATTTAAATTTATGCACTTACATAATCCTTTACCGAAGTCATAATTTTAGAGGTGGATGAATACAGCCTAATTTAAATAATCTATGTTATACACCATTTAACTAATGGTATTTTTTATATAACGGCAATATGTGCGTTTTGTTATTTAATGGATACTGGGCCTTAATCTAGATTACATTACTCTTAATCGTTTATTTCTGTATTTACACATAGATGTAAGTTTATTCATTTTATATTCGTTGGAGTATTTTTTATTTATATTGTTGAGATTCTTTTGGTAGTAAATACGAAATTGTTTAAATTCTACGACCCGTATGAAAACTATTTATTTATTTAAAAAAAAGTTAGTGGTGGCCACAGTGAAAAGAAATTTCACACAGGAACAGATTGTGTAAGCAAGAAATAAAGAACTCGTCTAGAACAATATTTTTGTCTTGGAATGTACAACGAGTGTAATGAAATTGTCAAGATCTATGAAATGAATAAATACTACCTACACGACAAATAGTTTGGAGCGGCATACCGTTCCACCACCTCGTGCTATCTTAGCACGCCGAAAGTTATCTAATACTAATTCGAAAATTTGCCGTAATTTTTGACGCCATGAAGATATACTTAAGAGATTAACAACAAAAATTGCAAAAATTGTGTATTCAACTTCATCGCCCACCAACTTATCCAAAAAAATTGAAATTTTTGTCAATGAACAACTTAACAGAGAGTAGAATACGTGCGCATATAATTTCTGTCAAATGTTAAGATGCTCCAAGTACTTCTTACGGAGTACTGATATGGTTGTATAAAACAATGTAAAAAGTGATATAAAATATACTTTTGGTAAGCTTTGTTGATAAAAGATGTAGCCTTTAATGCAAATTGCATTTTTGTACGTGTTACGTTACACGAGTCGACCCCTAGGTGTCGCAACACTTGCACTGTCCGTGGTTAGTGCATAATGACGTCACCGTTTAGAAAAATACAGATACCGTAAATTGTGAGCCTTCACATGATTTTATACTAGTAAACAATAAAGCAGAGTAACCAAAACAAAAGCGACGGTAACGTTATATGCAGTACATCTGCAATTTTTGTTAAAACACTATTGGTGGGCCCTGTACATGTAGTTATTAACTATTTTTAGCTTAAGATCCTTCTTATGGAGACGCAGAGGAATGAAACTCTTTTACTGTTCTATTGTTTGCGACGTTTCGGAAACTATTATTATTTATTAAAAACAATCGAGTTCCCTTCATCAGGCGGCTAGTGACAAAGAAACAAACCAAATACAATGAGTTGTAAAACAAGTGTGTTATAGACATGTAACATTTGATTAATTTTTGTAATCAACAAGAATCAAAATTTTAGCATAAATAACATGAGAGAAATTACTTACTTAATAGATATTGGAAAAAATTGTCTAAATGTATAATAATATTAGAATTATTGGTCATTTACTTAAAAGACACTAATTAATAAATACTAAAAACGACAAAATTTACAGAAAAAATTATACCACATGATTTACAATTAATAACTAACAACAATAATTCAAAAGGTCCATTATATGTGTATGTATAACATAGAAATAAAAAGAACGCCCTTGTTAAAAATTCGCAAATACGTTAAAAATTTTTAATAAAATATTCAACCAAAGGTACCTTTAAGAATGTATAAAAATTATGGTAGGAAAATTATTGCTAAAGTTTTATTTTACTAATTATGTTGTTGTAATTGGTTTTTAAATTATTGGTATCTGTTGATATTATTAAGATGGACGTTAATGTAGATCATTTCAGAAATAATTCTTTTTATAATTGGTTTCGTTATATAATATCGTTGATTGTTCAAAATTGAAATTATGGCCAGTCTAGTTATGATGTACAGAAAGTGCAGTACTATCACTTCTTTTTGAACAATCATATTTATGGTTCTTAATCTTCTGGCTGTTACGTGGGCCAAACAAAACAAAAACTCAAAAATACGATTAAGAACCATAAATATTATTGATAACATACATGCATATATGTCATATACAATGTCACAAATGAAGCCCGTATTAGATGGAATTTTCTTTAAAAAAAAGAGCTTTATTTGAAATTTGGCATGACATCAATTTTTACTTCAATTAAGATTTACCAAACAAATATTAGTGATAAACATTATCTGTCAAATTTTAATTTGTTTCCCAAAAATTCCAAAGTTTTTCAAAATACAGATAAAGTTTTCTAAATACAATTTTTTAGTGAATATGCAAATTTCAGCTGCATACTATATTTTAGATTTTTTCTCGTAAATTACAACAGTGTTGCAACGTAACATTTAATTCAAGCTAGATTAAACTTCTTAGTGATAGAGTAATAATATTTTATACCAGACACATTTTATGTGAAATATAGCCAATTTAATTATGAGTTTTTTACAAAATTCAAACAAGACAATTAAAATTTCATCACATATAATGCAATAGCTATTTATGTAACCAGTGACGAAACGTTACAACATTTTAATATACTTTCTTTAAATAAAGTTGCCTCAAAAACTTTTTAATAATATGTGTACTCTATAAGAGCCCTTCTAGGTGGAGGTGGAAAAAATACACAACTTAGTAAGTTGTAATCGCTGACGTTTTGCCCACCGTTGTGTGGGGTTTATAAAGGCTGGAAATTTATTTACAACAATATACAAATTGTACAATAATTGAAGAACGCCTTACATTAATTTAGATCAAGAGTGAACAAAATTTACCAATTTCGGTAAAAAAGTAAAAATTTAAAAAATTTAAGAAATTCAAAAAAAATGTTTTTTTTTTATTTTGAAAATTAAAAAGAAATAGATTGGACTCACCTGGTTACAGAAACAAGTTGGTAGTTAATTGAATGATAAACTTCATTAATAGATGATAGTATCAATTAAAAAAATTAAAAAACAAATAAAATTTTTAAAAAATATGCATATTTATATAAATAACACACAACAACAAATATTTTTGCAAAAGCGGTTTTTATCTTTGGCAAATACCTACACTCACATAAATTGTTTGTACTTAAGGGTTGTTATTTATATTATATATTTATATAAATTTTAATAAGACATGTTTTTAAAAATGCTTATGTTTTTTTAAAAGTTTTTGAATTGACAGGTGAGTCTAATCTATTTCTTTTGAATGTTCAAAATTAAAAAAATTTTTTTTTTATTTTTTAAATTTTTTAAATTTTTACATCTTTTTAACAATTTCGAGTATCAAATTTTAAAGCAGTATCAATATTGGTAAATTTTGTTTACACTTAATCTAAATTAATCTAAGGCGTTCTTCAATTATTGTGTAATTTGTATATTGTTGTAAATAAATTTCCAGCCTTGATAAAGCCCACACAACAGTGGGCAAAACGTCGGCGATTACAACCTACTGAATTGTGTATTCTTCTCACCACTACCTAGAAGGGCTATTATAGAGTACACATATTATTACTTTTTTTCGTAAATCCAATAAATTAAA
Source organism: Abscondita cerata (assembly GCA_030710515.1). Classification (NCBI taxonomy): domain Eukaryota; kingdom Metazoa; phylum Arthropoda; class Insecta; order Coleoptera; family Lampyridae; genus Abscondita; species Abscondita cerata. The sequence goes on along the minus strand of JALBCR010000589.1, from coordinate 95,526 downwards.
TTATAGGTTGTAAGGATACGGGTTTGAATCTCTCTGGTTACGATTTTTGACGTAAACAAAAGTTTATATTTTGTTACAAAAATCAGTATTACCATTTAAATGTTGTATCCAACCCAACGATTTTCAAATGTTGTTTTCCGAGCATATATAAACATGAGCACAGCCGTATAAACACAAATGGTGACCAATGTCGCTTTTCTCAAGCTCCTCGTTACAACCGAGTTAGATAATTCGCTGCTGGCCGGGTCCAGTAAACAAACCTATTTTTGATACCGCGGAAAACCCATCTTCATTCGTAAGTAAATAAGGGCGGTTTAAAAATTAAATTCCGCGGTTAATTAATATTAAAGAAAAGCAACCGTCGTTAGTGAATCGAATTAGAACTGCGTGTAAAATTAATTCAATTTACTTCGTATCCGTTAGTAAACTCAATTAATAAATTTTCCGGGTATTATGAAAATAGCCGTTATTAATTTAAAGCGTGTCAAATACATTAACAGTTCGACAAAAATTACTTTTTTAGGAATTAGAATAACACCGTGTCGGTTTGTAACGTTTGAAAAAACCGTCAAAACGTCATGTACATCAATATTTGTTAGAGTTTTTTGTGTGCGTGTTTTAGGCGTTTGTAATACAAATATAAAATATAGACTAATCAGTACTTTACAGTACTCCATGGTAAACAAGCTAAGCATGTTGCTCCTCGAGAATCACCACTTTGGTTTCCGGACCTGGTCATCAAGACCCTCCCGGACAATAAAGAAAAAATGCACAACACAATTTCACAAAACACAATCACATATTAATATAGTGCACACAACAAATATTCTACAAATTAATGTTAAGAGGTTGAGTAAGGACAAATCAGATTTCTTGTCTAATCTTTGTTTCAAAAATAGAGTCGATATTTTACTTTTACAGGTAACACACTGTGGAGAAGAGACAAGTATAGTAAAAAGTTTTCAATTAGTAGACTTTATTGAGAGCCTCATTTATGAAATAGCTTCATAAGGCAAAGAAAATATTCAATACGAAAATAGACATAAATGTATAATTTTTGGAATTTTTGTTACAGCTACTAAAATAGGCAATTTACACATAGTAAATATTTACAAACCTCCTCCAATAGTTTGACCAGATAGTTTTAATGTCGTTTTCACCCATGGACATATATTGGTAACTTTAATTGTCATAACACACTATGAGGCTACAAAGACAATGATGCTAATGAAATAACGTTACAAACGTGGATGGAATTTCGAAGCATTTTACTCTGGTCGATGGTAAATCGACTACAACCCGGACCTGTGCTTAGTGTCAATGGATCGTGACATGGTTCCATTAGAATCAAAACGTTTGGCATTAATCGATTTTTCAAGAAGTCAACATAGACCTTCGCTATTATAAATTGGACTTCAAATTCCGTTTGTAGAATCTTTAGGAAAACTAAAATGGAATTTTCAAAAAGCTAATTGGATAAACTATAGAACATCTCTCGGTTCTATTCTTAAATAGATACCACCGGTTTTTGATAATTATTTTAGGTTTGTAGGTGCTGTTAAATGTGCACCAAAGAAATCAACTCCACGTGGTTTTTAAAAGAAATATGTTCCCTGTTGGTCGACTAAAACAAACAGATTGTACCAATGTTATCTAGAAAATCCAAATAAGGAAACTGGGAATGCTGTACTGTCATTTCTAAATAATGGAAGAAAAGAGAAATGGAATTCATTAACGGAAAATATGAATTTTGTAAAAGCTGGACACTTTTAAATAATTTTAGTTGCTCCTATCTTAAAAAGACAGAGGTTTCTTGTTTTCATTTAAATAATGGAGAAAAAGTAGAAAACTTAATGTTGTCTTTAATAATACAAAGTTAAATCATAATTTTAACTCTGTTTATATGAGAATAAGTTTAAGTACGTTTTTAATTTACATAGATCATTACAAAAGTTAAACAAAAAATGAAAACAAGAAATAACGTTATTTATAAATTAGTAGGAAAAACTTGGAGAGCAGATGCAAAGGCACTTCGTACTGCTGCATTGGCAATAATTTATTCAACAGCAGAATATTGTGCTCCTGTCTGGTTAAATAGTTACAAAAAAAAATAGATGCCTACTTGAATTGCACGATTCGTATTATTAGTCGAACTTACTCTTCTCAATTGGCTTCCTGTTCTTTGTAATATTACTTCATCAAAAATTCGACGAAAAGCTACGTTAATCAAGAATGGGATAAATGCCAATTTAACAAAAACTTACCAATTTGGAATGAAATTGAGAACCTTCCAGCTAAAATACTTAAATCTCGAAGTCCTGTATGGTTGCAAGGTTACTTAAGTATGACTTTTTAAAGTTGAAGAGTGGGAAAAATTATGGTCTGGAGTTACAAAATTTCAGATGGCAAAAATTATGAATATAAAGATGCTATAGGACTTATTTAGTTATACCTCGATTTAAAAACAATCATAATTTCAGAACGATTTTACTTCACTAGTAAAGATGAAGCAGTTTTCCACTTCTGGAAGATTGTAAGTGTTTGGTTTTCTTGGTAACAAAAGAAATCAGTGCGATGTAACTTTGAAATTATAGAGATAGAAGTTCATTGTGAATGTTTCACAAAAAAGAAGAAAAGAAAAATTTAATTAACAGTGCTAGTGGTAACGAAAAAGTAAGTTTAACGACGTTAGTGTAAGGTTTGGTAGATATGTTTTTGAAAATGATAAAGAATGAACTCATTTATATAGTTATGATTTTTTTCGATTTTAGACAATAATGATTTATATGCCGTGTTTTAATTAAGTTTTAAGATTTTTATTTGGGCAATTTTAGCTAGAACTTGGTTATAAATTATTTTATTTCTATAGAAGTTTTGACTAAGTAGCTTACTTGCTCAACCGGTTTTTTACATTTTTAGCAAGAATTTCATGATATATAGGTGGTCCCACTATAAATCCACATCGTTGAATAGTTATTTATGTATCAAAGCACTAAAGTTTGATTTTCATGACGAATGTGTTTGAGTTGCAAAGGCGATAGCCGAGGCAAAGAAAACACGTGAGTCATGAAAAGAACTTAGTGCCGAGGTATATTATATTTTCCGAGATCCCAAAATTTGAACAAAATCCGACATTTTATAACGTTCTTTAAGTAGCAAATGTAATTTTGTTTTCTTTCTTACGTCAAATGTTTCCATCTCTACCGGCGAAAATGTGAACTTAAAATCGTCGTATATAATGAATTACTTTAGTGCCGATTTTATTTACTTTACTGCCGATTTTTGTACTTTAGTGACGATTTCGGAAAAAGTACTTTAAACGCTCTAGAAGAATTCACCAAAAAAATTATTCCGAGAAATATGAATAAATCATCGGTGACGTCATAAATATAAAATGTTCAAAAATTTTATTATTCACAAAGTTGTAGTTCAAACAGTCATACAGGGTGGGGCACTACCAACGAACTATTATATAGCATTAAAACGACAAATAATATTAGAAATTTTAAGGCGTACATATTTCAAGATTATTTGAAATCACATTTTAAAAGTAATTTGGTTTGTACAGGGTGCTCTAGAAACACCTACAATATCAAAGTTGGGTTATTTTAAATGAATCACCTTGTATTTTTTATGTTTTTTTAAATGTACGATAAAAAACAATGTATGTTCTTTAACATGTTTCTATACCTACTTACTTCCGTTTCTGAGGCAAATCGATTTTACTTGATTTGCAAACCCTCAAAAATGCAATAACGTCAAGATAAATAAGAACAAGCTACTTTGATTTACACCACCTTACTAAAAGCCTTCAATATCTGTTTTACAATATTCACTATTATGTTATGATGTACAGGGTGTTTTCAATACTACCGCATAACACTAACGACTTAAAACTTAAATAACTTGCTGAACTTAAATGGAACACTTTATATTTCTGTAGTCTGTTGAAAGCTGGATCTAATTACTTGTTAGTCGGTATTAGGGTTACCAACCCCTAACTCTGATAGTTTTCGAGATATTTGATATTTGATAGTTTAACAATTTACGATGTACTGGAGTCTAAGTTACCTGTGAAATATTCACAATATGGACATTATCTTGTAACTTTCAGTTTTAAATATTTACCTTAAAAATATTTTTTTTTTCAGAAAAAATAAACAGAAATGTACTTATGATAAGTATCCCGGGCTCTAAGAGTTTGCTGATGTTTAACAACAGCAACCGTTATTTGGTACATCAAAAATCCATCATATTGTAAACATCGACAAACTTTAACCTGTTAACTAAGAATGTAATACAAATCGATAATTTCGAAAACCATTATTTTAGAATTTTTTTAACGTGATTCGGCTGACTCTTAGAGCCCGGCATAAGTCATGAGTACATTTCTGTTATTTTGTTCTAAAATTTTTTTAAGGTTAACATTTAAAACAGGATTGGCCTATACATTAAAAATGTTTGCAAGATAATGTTCATTTTACTGATATCTCACAGGTAACTTAAATTCCAGTAAATTGCAAATTGTTAAACTAGCTAATTTTAAAATATTTCAAAAACTATCTAAGTTAGGGATTGGTAACTCTAATACTGATTAAAAAGGTAACTAGTTCCTGATTCCAACAGGCTACAGAAATGCAGGGCGTTCTATTTAAGTTAAGCAAGTTATTTAAGTTTTAAGTCGTTAGCGTTATGCGGTGCTATTTAACACACTCTGTACATCATAACGTAATAGTAAATATGGCAAAAGAGATGTTGAAGGCTTTAGTAAGTTAGTGTAAACTAAAGTTACTTGTTCTTATTTATCTTGAAAGTTATTGCATTTTTTAATTAATACACAGACGCACTCGGCGAGGCAGAGCGCCCACTCAAAACAGAGTTCCACGCACATGGTTGACATCTATGTAATGGGTCCCAATAGGGGAACTACTGTAGAGCTGAACGTCAATGAACCGTCAAAGAGCCACATGTTTCCCCAGAATCAGGCCATCAATGACTCCCCGACCTGCACCCAAGCCGAGGTAGCCGTTTGATTGCTATCCACTAGATACACCACGGCCGGACTGCCGACATTTAGGTGCCAGGAAAGCCACAGGACTGTGTCAGAAACTGGAAATAAAGTCTGCAACTACGTCTCGATTGTTTAGTCTAGTTATGATTAACCTCGAGGGTCGCCACTTTCTAATAGCTCCATTCTAAAGTTCTTCGACGCGAGAGGACCACAGTGCCTAAGTCAGTAACTCTAGATTAGGATGCTTAAGAGCATCAAGCAACCAGAGCAAAGATGAGAAACTTTCAGTACGCATACTCAAGTCCTCCTCTGTCTGTTCCAGTGTTTTTGGTGTTAGCATAGTCCTGGTTCCCTCTGAGAATGTTCATTGTGTAACGGCACGCTAGCGACTAAATGCCTTTTGTTCTTATACTCTCTGCTTTAAGGGATTACAGTTTTCAATTCAATCTAGTTATTGCTATGGGAAAAACTAAAGAAAGACGGTTTTCAGTTTTTGTTAACAAGCAGAAGCGGAAATAATACAAACCCTACTCCAAAACTTCAGGCAGAAATGCAGTGACCGTCACGGAAAGCCTTATAAAACCGCCCGAAACTATCAACTTGAAGCTGACGACAATGTTCAAAATAGAAATCGAAACGACTACTAGTAAAGACCCAAGAAGTGAAATGAATTACAAAAGAAAAGCAACGAAAGAACTGTCACCTCTAAATTATTCTGAAACCGAAGCAGAAGATACTATATCGAATTTAGACAAATGTGCAAAAACATTTTGCGGGATATTAACTCAAGTGCGTCACAACAAAATGATAATGAACTTTTGTTACTACAAAGGGATTATTCTTTGATGGTATAAAGTATTTAACAATTTCCCGCAAAAAATGTTATATTAATTACAAAATTAGTTTTAAATTTATTTAATAGATATTTAAATGCATTCGGCTTAGTAACAAACGCGCGAATAACAAATGTACAAAATTTAATCAGTATAAATAACATATAATAGTAGTATTTTAACTATTCTTAATTTAGAAAACAAGTACAATTCTTTTATTATTAGAGTTTTGTTGTAGGTACTCAAGTTCTTTATTTGTATAGATACCGATTGCACTAACTTTCATATTTTTGTGCAAATACAATAAGTAGGATTACATTGCACTTAATTGTTTCAATGTTTTATGTTTTTGCAATATTTAGATAAATTTCTTTTTTATACTATACCATTGATATGACTGTACCTAGTCGTATATGTTTTGTTTTGAATTTTTAAATTAAAAATGATAATATTATTTTTGTCACATTAAGTACTGCTATTACAACATTGTTTTGCTTTACTCTAGGTTTTATATCAAATGTCATAATGACCCATAAATAATAATTTGCAATACAGAATAAATATATATAGTGACCGGCAAAGAGTTTGCAATAAATGGAAAAAATTTTTATAATTAAAATATCCGAAAATTTCTTTTGGCAAATGAATTCAGTATATCGAATGCAAAAAAGCACTTTGACAAATGTCATGTGACCACTGTCATGGCAGCAAAATATTCTTTAAATATGTAAAAAGTGAGGTTAGATGACAAGATATTGAAAAATGCCTAAAAGAGAAAGTTGTTCAAAATTAGATTATATACGTCTATGTCCAAAGAAAGTAACGACTTTTCCAAAATATCAGTTTTCCAGCATTTTTTTCCGGAAATGTCTTGTATGTTTTTGTATGAGCTTATTATCCAGGCAATATTGTAAAAAATTGTTTAAATTGGGTTTAAAATGGAAAAATTGATCATTTAGGACTATTTTAAAATAATTCTAAATTTGTAATTTTAACCTTTTGTTTTCTGTAGGCCATTGCAACAAAGTCCGTCCTAAAAAACAATGTTTTTGTTCTTTACCGTCCATTGGTAGACTAATAAATAAAAATTACTGGATTGTAAAGTTTAATTGTTGGTTTTATTGTGTTTTATGCAAATCAAACGCAAAAATTTTGTTTCTCAATATTTCCAGAAAAAATACCGGAAAACTGACATTTTGAAAAATCGTTATTTTCTTTTAAAATTTGCACATAGACGTATAATCTATTTCTGAACAATTTTTCTCTTAGACATTTTCAATATCTTGTCATATAACCTCACTTTTTACATATTTAAAGAATATTTTTTAAATTTGCCACCGTGACAGTGGTCACATGACATTTGTCAAAGTGCATTTTTCAACACTCCTTACTTGTGAACGTTATTTACCCTTACGTTGCACGTCTTCCCTATTATATGGTCTTTGCTAGTACACAATACCCGCTTCACCGATGTTGTTTTCCTTACTTTTTATAACACTGGTAAACGTATTGTGCTTTTTATAATGCTATCATTGTAGACGAGTAATTAGGTTAAACGACATATTTACAATAAATAAAAAAATTAAGTATGTATTGCATGAATTATTCTGTTATTGATATAGAGCTTTGCTTGGTATTCTGAATTTGAGACATAAATAATTATAATCTAGCGGAACTAATAATAGATGTCGGACTAAGTAATTATCATTGAATTGTTCAATCCCAAGCATTTATGATGTTGAAGCAATAATTGTATATTCAAATATTTGAAATTGTGTGTTTAACACAGAACTAAGGTTTTGTATACGTAAACAAAAGCTTTGCTAAGACTATTAAATTCAACCGGTGAAAGGCTTATATTACGTTTATGTAACTCCTTTACATATTTTAGGTTTGTTTTTATATTTTATGTTTTTATTGTTATTGATAACATCAACATTGGTATTTTGGTGTAACATTGGTTTTGGTGGAGGAATAGTTCATTCTGCAAGTCTTGTCACATAATTTACGAGTGATCAATTTTTAGCGGTTAAATACTTTTATTGTTGTTTTAAAACAGTGTATACTTTACTTTACCTAGATTCAGTTAAATTGCTGCTTGGTGGCATTGAAGGGTGCAAGTGAAAGGAGTTCATCATCTTGCAATAAATTATTGTATTTGTCTGTAAGAAACTATATCCTTAAGTCTGATCCCTCCATTATTAAGAGTAAAACAATATAAACCATAGAATATGTACTAATGAACAAGAAGCGGCACCTTGAAATTAATTAAAAGTAATTATTGCAAAAATTTAAAAAAAGTGGCACGGTAAATCATTTTTTAGGATATCGAAAAAATATATACATTCAAAAACGCGTTTCCCTTTACATGTCCTATATTGCTTCTTGTTCGTTAGTACGTAATTATACTTTTTAAATAGACCTTGTCATTATTCACTACGTAGGTAACCAAGACACATCACCTTGTTAAGAATTAAATTTATCGTCTTCGAACTATACAGAGTAGTTAAAATTTTTTGCATCACACAATAATTTTTTAATAGTTTTTGTAAAAATAAGTAAATTTAACATCACACTCTGCAATACGATGGTTTCAAAATGTCAAATATATTCAATTGTATTAACAATACAAACAAAATTCGAAAACAAAAACTTTTTAAATTACGTTGTTTACAACTTTTGATTAAATATTTAATGCTTTAAATGTAGAGTAATCACGTAACTATTAAAATGTTCTAAATCAAATTTACTTTTTAAATTACAAATGTGCCTTTAACATTAAATTTGAAGACTTACAATTACTTCAATTATTTTATTTTAAATTCTTTATTTAGTTAGGTATTTATGTTACACAAAGTATAATGTTTAATCTAAGCAGAAAAATACGACAACAATTTAATTTGAAATTTTATATTTTATTTTAAAATATTGAGCTTTGATATTCAAATATTTCATAACGTGGTGTAACGAAATATTATGAAGTTCATGTCAGACAAAAATTTAAATGTTAAAATAAAAACAATTTCAATAAGTGTGTAAATGTCAAAAATAATTAAGTAAATTGTAACAAAACAGTTTTTAACCAATAAATTGAATGAACGAATATAGAAATACGAAATGAATGCAAGAAACTGCTTAGATTGTATTGATTGGGAGGATTGTAAAGAAATTTTATTGGTCATTTCCAAAACTTTTTCTAAACTATTAGTTTGTTAATTTGAAGGCAAGGTTTTTGATTGCAAGCAAATCATTTGCACAAAACCGATTGCACAAACGTAATCTCATTTAATTGATCAGTAACTAAATACAAGTATTCTGCATTTTTTTAATATGTCCATTCACAACCATTTTATTTTATTGGATGCTATTAGAGAAGCAATGTTAGAAAGCCGTCATTAACAAGTCGCAATATTGAACAATTTGCATAGAACGTATCGATAAAATACCTGACAATCGTTTGGTTTTTCTGGAAAATATAAAATTCTTAATGAATTGTGACTTTATTCGTTAAAATCTTATTTGAGGGTTTGAACATTAATTTGATACTTTGAAAACACAACTTCTATTGTGTACACTCGAATTCGTTACGCTATTACTTCTAGGAAGTACTGAAAAAGGTAAACAACGACGACAATCATTTAAATTTGAAGTTGCTTGCAAATCACGCAACGTTAATTTTTCTAGTTTTAAATTACGGATAACAAAATTCTGACATTCAGCATATTCGCTTGATGTTCAGAAAGCAGCCGAGAAATTTTGCCATCAAAGGATGAGATGCTTTATGGAAAACGAATTGAAAAGCTACCTTTAAAATGGGAAGAGATTGTCAATTACCAAAGCAATTATGTAACTCAATAATTTTTAATAAACTCCTGGTTATTTTCGTTTTATGTGTAAAAATACATTTTAATTTACGCTACAAGATTTGCACAGATTTCTTAATAAACGCAATTCTTAATTACTTTTTATATTCTTTCGTAAATCTGTAAATCTACATCGATTTTTATGTTATACATTAACATCCACCGAAATTAGATTGTGAAAAATTTCTCGCATTTTTTTTTCATAGTTCTGTTAGCGAGAAACTAATTTTTAATTTTGTTTAAATAAATATCGTTCACCTATTGTTTAATTCCACAGTGCATAACTTACCTTAATAAATTCAATATACTCCCACAAGTGCAGTCCGGTTTTAGACCGGGATACAGATATAATTACTTGCTTAATTTTTCAAAAGTGTTTGACACAATTAATCACGATCTATTGGCTATTATGCACTTTGCTGGATTTAGTGTATCTTCTGTAAGTTTTTAAAGAATAGATCACAATTAACTAGAGTTGATGATAAACATGTAATGTATACATGTAATATATACCAATGCTTAAACTATTGTAAATTTTACCTATACGCTCATGATTCAAAACTATATTTTTGTTCAAGCCACACACACATGTTAAGTGCTCAACAGTTTATAAACACTGATTTTTGTAATATTTTACAAACTACTGACGATTATAATTTTAATATAGATCCTTTTAAATCATATGTTCTATTATTTTGTAGCAAGGATGATAGAAAATTTCTCCATTCCAAAATAAATATCTTTCTAAGAAAAAATGTACGGAGTAGACCGATTTTGATGGCATTTGCAGGGTATTTCGGTAGCTATTACTGTTAGATCAAAACTATTCACGTAGCATTAGGCCAACTTTATGAGACAAATTAAATAGTAAAACAAAATTTGCTATCGTTTTTCATTTTCAATTTTTCCTAATTTTGATCGGGTTCCATATCTCATCTATTGATAAAAATTCAGGATAAAGTGTAAAGAGATTTATTGTGTAGTTTTTAGCGTAGAATCAAATAGAGTAGTCAATTTTTAACTTTGGTCACCAATAGCCGAGATGCCACATAAACTTAGTTTTTTTTAATAAAAACCATAGTTGACTTTGACTTCATTAAAATCCCTATTTTGTAAACTTTTCAACAATATATAGTTTATAGAGGTGCTTTTAGAAAATTACGGAATTACAAGCGAATTTGTTAGTTTGCACTTTTAAAGCGATGCAATAATTTAAAACAATGAAACACAGCATATCTGTTAAAACAAAGAAAATTTTTGTTTTCGCTGTTTAATTTGTCTCAAAAGTTGGCCTAATGCTACGTTTGCTCTAACAGTAATAGTTACCAAAATACCCTGCTATCCCATCGAAATTGGTCCACCCTGTACTTTCCTATAATCACGAAGCGAAAAATTTAGGTGTAATTCTAGATGTGGATTTGAGATCTTAAAAACTACATTTATGCCACAATTAAAAAATCTTTATTTGTCTCTCCGAGCTATTCATCCCTTTCATCAATCTCTGTCTCTGTTTGTTCATCGAATTCTTACCGTTGCTCTAGTTTTAAGTCATATATGGTTCCTGTATAGACGGTCATGAAGTCAATCGAATCCAAAAACTGCAAAATCGTTTCTTGCGTTTTATTCACGATATAAGTCGGGATCAAGTTATCTCATTTACTCTGCGAACAACGCAACGGTTAAAAATGACCCAAAGACGGTTTCTACATTTTGTACGTTTGCCCATCGTGTAATTTTATACAAAACCCTCCTTACTTGTATGAAAGAATAACCTTCCGCACTGATGTCCATAATTTGAATCTTGAATCTATTCCACGACAAAGAAAGATTTTTTTTTAAATACAGTCCTGAAATTTTGATAACCGATTTTGTTTTTATAAATTCAGCAATGTATCATTGATGGTTTGATTGCGTTTTGCATCTTTTATGGACGACCATCGCGAAATTTTTGAATACTACTAATTCCTTTTATTTTTCGTGTAAATTAAAGTAAAAATTACTTACTTATAAGGTGTTCACAAAGTTTACCATTATTTTCCAAACACAAATAACACCGTCTTACAGTCGAATCTAAAACATTGCAAAGCATTTAATCCGTAATGCTTCCAAATATAAAATATCTTTTATTACTACCAAAACGTTAGAGGACTTCGAAGAAAACTCAATAATCTTAAAATTACAAATTTTTATGATGAACTTCATTTAATATCACTATCCGAAACTTGTTTGACTACCGAGATATTAAACTCAGAATTAAAGTTTCTTAACATGAATATTTAGCGTAAAGATAGATTATACCTGAACTTGCCAAAAGAGGATGTACCCACACATTGAGCAATTATTTGTGTTATGCACCAATGAGCATAAAAACGTTATTGTTGTGTATTTTTATTCTCCACCAAACAGTAGTTCTGAGTACTATGTCAAGTTAATTAAAACCTTGGAAGAAATATTACAGACACATAAAAACTCAGACGTGGGTGATTGGAATTTACTTCATGTATCTTGAAACATTACCGAAAACAATTTTCTTTCAGTTAATGATAAAACTCTTTATGTGTAGAAAGGCTTTGTAAATTTATATAAAACGTTTTAATTAAATTGTGTTAATAATAATCACGGTAGAATGTTAGATTTAGTATTTAGTAATATATTTGTGTTTTTATTTATCTACTATTGATTGGGATTTTCTTTTTAACCTTAAGTATCAAGAACGCTCTAAACAATTTCTGTAATATCTTATACGATGGTTGTAGATCTTACATTCCTATTAAGCGTTCATTCGTATACAGTAAGAAAATGTTACATCGGTGGTACTCTCCTGAGCTAATGGAAACAATCTGTACTACAAAATTCTACCATACATTATATGAAATCAATAAAAATATTTTGTTACAATAATGAATCTTCTAGACTATGTAAAAAGTGTAAACATATCTTTGGTCTATGTTTTAAAACTCATTTGAATGATGTTCAATTTAAAATTCAAATGAAACCTAAGTATATTTGGTCATATATGTAAGAAATAAAAAAATAAAAATTATTTACCAGCTGCAATGACAGTTGGCTTTTCGACTAGAAACAATTGACATGAAACTGTTTATTTCTTTGCTAAGCACTTCGGTTCGGTGTATAAAATGTCAAACAATAGTACATCAAAGCTGGTACACTACTCAAAACTGTGTTAATTTGAACAACATTTTTATTAGTATTACTGAAATTGTAAAAGAAACTAAATAATCTCCCAGAAAATATAAACGGTGGTCTAGGCGGTATTCCCGCCCGACATTTCAACAAATGTCGCGTCGATCGCTTATAGTTCCGTTTTTAAATAATTTTTTACAAGTAACATATAGATGTCGTAGTCTGTAATAAGCAGTTTCTCACCGCTCAAACACTGTTAAAAATTTGAAATTAAAAGGTTCCAATTAATGCTTGCGTTTTATCGTCTTATGCTTATGTATCATATGTCAATCCGTATCAATACTCATTTTTATCGTCTCGTGCTAGGCATCATTATGTCAATACGTGTCGATTCTAAATTTACATTTATTCGGACAGGGCGTATGTTTTTGAGTTTTGTATACCTATTGTATAAACAAAAATAGTTTGACATGTGTGTTAAAATGGACACGTGTAATTTAAGTAAAAACAAAAAATAAACAAAAAGTTTATTGTAAAAATAAAATTGTACTTTTTTATCCCCTCTCTTTTTTTTTTCTTTTTTTTTTCCTCCTTCCAAACGGTCCCTTGCATTTCACCGCACTCTGTTTTTTTTATTTTTCTGTTGTTTTTTTTCCTCCCCAAAAAATAGTTTACTGTTTGTGTAAGTGGCGGTAAATATAATTTATAATCACAAGCTATCTACTTTGTACAGGTAAGAAAACTTTACTTTTTCATTATTATTTACCATAATTAGTAGTGATGTTTGACCTCATGTTTATACAATACAATAATTTGACGTGAACGGTTGCTTATTTCAAACTAAGATAGCAAAATTATTGTAACACTGATCGCTAAAACTGCCAAATTTTTCAGTTTTCGGTTTTGATGATTAACTATCAATAAAATAGTATAAAAACCTCGATGAAAAGTTTCAATTATCGCTTCCTCAAAATAAAATAAAATTTGTATTTTGCATTATGTTCTTTATATTTTTTTGGAGCACACAAAACCTTTGTGAAATAAATTTATTTTCTCTCAATACAAACTTGACAAAACAAGACATAATTAAGAAGGAAAAACGCAATTATTACGTTTTGTTGTGGAAGTTTTATAGTTTTAATTTTAAACACTTATTTGCTTTAAGGGTATTTGGTATCGAGTGGAGACTAAATTCTGCTACGCGGTGCATCACTGTATTTTAAGAATGCTCCACCCACCCAAAAATTTGTCAATAATTTTACCTGCTTTGCATTTACTTTATATTTTCCAAATATTGTGAAAGTTTTTTGAATAATTTGATGAAATAATATATTCACAAGTAAAATATCGTATTCACATCTTTGGATAAAATTAGCATAAATACTATTGAAATGAAACCAAAATACGAATAAATTAATGAAATGACTTACTAAAAAGCAAAAATTATTTTCTGTTTGTCATTTAAGAAATAACATCAAAACAATGTACCCAAAGTGGCTCCTAAAAAATTCAACTAAACTTTTTTGACTAAAAAATAAAGTGCTGTAATGCGCTTTTTCTATCATTCAATTATGAGATCGTTCATTTTTTTTTCAGTCAAAAAAATTCAGCTGGATTTTTCAGGGATAATTTTAAACATATTTTTATTACATTATTTTGCAGTTATAAAGTGTTGGATTTTTTAATAAAATATTTTTTTAAATTTATTATTATTAATTATTTTTACTCTTTTTACTATTACTATTAAAATAATTCTAGCACTTATTTGAAAAAAATATTAAAGTTTTAATAATTCATTTTCAATCAATAAATTCTAATTAAATTAAAAAATTATTTACTTTTACAAAATAATGTAAAATTACATGTTACAATTACTATGGTGAACAAATTACTGAATAACTTATTTCCATGCCTCGTGGTAAACGTGTGCCAACAATTTCCGGCACAATGCAATGTTAATAAATGCTTCCAATTTAGGTACCATTTTTTCTTTCTACAGTTCCTCATCGGTTTTGCTAAATAAGATAAAATCACAAAATGATTTTTCCACTTATATTTAGTTGTCTCTGTATCTGATATAATGATAATTTTAGTTGTATTTGAGTTCACCGATTGAAACAAATAGTGTAAGAATTTTTTTCAAATTTTTTATAATCAAAGTAGGTGTTGAAACCATCGTTACAAAAAGTAGCCCTATGCAAACCAGATTTATAAGAGGGAAAGCAGTTGGTATTTCTCAAACCACGTTTACTATTTGAGGTTATATGAATAACATCCTTTTCGTTGTTTTAAATTTATATCTATTTAGTTTAGAACAAATTTTTTCCATTTCTCAGTAACATTAGATATTATTGTGCTCAACTAATTTTAAGTCCATAGCAACAAAAACAAATTGAGAACATAACAACATACAATGGGAATGTGTTAATATGATATTGAATTAAGCAATTGCATTATGTACTGCATATACATGTACGTTCAATTTAACGTTTACTCTGTTTTTTCCGTCTAAATTAGAAAAAATCTTGTATGTAACACGTAACGAAACATGATTTACTCGCTTCGCTCGTCCCGTAATTATCACATTCGTTACAAAAAATCATGCGTTTCGTCACTGATTACATAAATAGCTCTTATAATCGTTTTAGAAAGTTTGTATACATTATGAAACTTCCCTAATCCTTTAATACCATTCTAGTTATTAGTATAATAACTTATTTAAATTCACAAGACATTCCCATTATCTTACCGTGACTAATTATGTATGAATGAATTACTTTATTCGGCCGTTGAAATCATTGCTTTTAAATATTGTTAATAATATGTTGACGATTTATTTTGAATAGGTAATTCACAAAAATATTTTTAATAACCCTCTGTTAAAATGTAACTAACACACCAGATTTACGAATTGAGAAAGAAATAATTCCCTTGATTATTTAGATCCTACAGTAATAAAAAATAATTATAGAACTATTATCTTTATCACATACTGGTTGAGTAAAAACCAAATTGTAGTTTCTATTACTAACGACATATACGTCCCAAAATATAATTATGAAAAGAACTTCTATTAATCAGAGGTATGTTTTCTATTTATTGCGGCGATTAAGAAGAACGGGCGGTATTTGTGCAAATAAACAATAAGAAAAGGTGTAGCCGCAATATGAGGTGGAGATTTTATTAAAAAAAATAAACATTATGTCTCAACGTCCTTATTTTCTGACCAGTTTTTTCAAAATAACTTTTTAGGATACCTTGTTCTTATGGTTAGTCCAGTTAATTGAGAATTTTAATTTCCATTTCTAAACTAACAAAAAAGTTGACTGCAAATTTGAGAAAACTCAAAAAAGCATTTAACAAAAGCTTAGTTACAATTTCAAAAAAATACGAATTAGAGGTTGTAGATATACTTGAGTTTTTGGATCGTGCAATTTTCGTGATATTTTTATGTTGTCTCGTTTTAGCGGTGGGGCTGATTTAAATATTACAAATATTGACTTGTATTGCGTTATAACTTTTATGATTTGTAGGATTTTTTATATCATCTTTTCAAATATCTGTTAGGGAGTACCTACTTTCAAAATCTGTAATAAAATTTGTCCAAATCAAATAAAAACTATCTACATAAAAACGTACCAAATACCCTTAAGCGCATCAATATTGGATGATGGGGAAGCAAAAACGAAGTAAGAACAAGTCAAGATATCCTAAGACCAACAAAAGATCAAAATCGCCCATTAAAGGGTGGAAAACACGTAGAGAAATGAGGTGCTAATATGTATAAATACAGCAACCGAAACTAGTACCA
Source organism: Abscondita cerata (assembly GCA_030710515.1). Taxonomy (NCBI): domain Eukaryota; kingdom Metazoa; phylum Arthropoda; class Insecta; order Coleoptera; family Lampyridae; genus Abscondita; species Abscondita cerata. Next base: position 78,864 of record JALBCR010000589.1, on the reverse strand, counting down.
CTGTTCCATTCCTACCTGAAATATGTTTAGGATGTGATTTTGTTATTCCAGAAGACTCACAAGTAGAACCCAAATCAAATACTTCGTCAAACACCTGCCGGTCTTCTCCAACATTTGACAACATTTTAAAAGTGTATGTGTTTTATATGCATGGTGTCTCACCGAACCGCCATTAGCCGTATACGGAAAAGTATACACGACAAAAAAAGAATATTTGGAGAATGACTAAAACCAATAGGGCAAACTCAACCTAAATATTTTTATTTTTCCGACACTTTCGGTTGTACCGGAAGTCGAGATCAACTTCGTTATTTTAAATGGAACACCACATTTCCTGTTTCTAAGAGTTATAGATTTCGAGATATCAATCTTTTTAGTAAAATTTTGACAAATGCAAAAGTTCACGTAAATATCTGTAACTTTTTGAGAACTCCATATCGGGTTAATTTTTGGTTTATATAAAGAGAATGGACTATAGCAAGCAAAGATGTGTCCATAGATTAAAAAAATGTAACACTAAGTGTTTCATATTTGCTGTTACATTTTGACGTTTTCAAAGAGCAATAACTTTGTTAAGTCAAATTGAAAACTCTGTATTTTTTACTCTGTAGTGTGAAGGTTGATATTTTCTTTTAAAAAAATAAGAAGAAAAACAAAAGTAAATTAGAGAAAAATCTATGTAATTAGTTGTTCTTTTGTCATGAATCTCGAACAATCTCTCTTTACTAATATTTGAACGTGTTCCTTTTGGAATCAGCTCACTGAGCAAGTGAGATTTTTACCTCTCCCACCGATCTTGACGTACCTTCTACTATTCAGACATTGGTATCACTTGTTGGTGGGGGTAATATTTTGCAAGAAAACTAAGATTGTGTTTATTTTATGTCAATTTTTGTGTTATTCGGGTTTGTTGGCAAATAAAAAATTAAATTTGCCTGAATTGTAATTATACATATAGGATTGAAAAAATATATAAATTTAGAAAAACAATTAACACGTGGAAGGTAACGTCGGTTCTACTTTGTGATTCTGGTAGTTGCATAAATATAAGGCTTGATGTAATACTGTGGTTTCGACCTAATATTTAAAGTACGGTCATCTTCAGGGGTTCAAAACCTGGTAAAGTAATGTAACGTTTATTATGCAGTTGAGTTTCTTTTCAAATCCAGAACTATGGGGGTTGAAGGTACAAATTAAATTATTATTTATGTTGATTGTTGTTTATACACTGGTTTATACAATCACGTGGAAACTCAATAGTAAAATGTTGTACGTTATAACGTAGCTCCGTCTCTGGTTGGGAGAATAACTACTCAGCAGAGATAGGAACCAAATATCTCACATGAAAGCCTAGTAATATGGCGGAAAATTTAAAATGCATGTTTATTTTGCACGATACGGGAATTATTAATTTATTACAAGCTGATTTGTCCAAATAGATTGAAAGTGTTTTTTTTTTAAATTTATTTACGCAAATCAGAACATTTTCTCCTAAAAAACACAATGTTTATCTATAAAACATAAACGTTAGCATTAGGCAGTTTATTTACAAAACATTTGTAAAATAAATGAGATCCTCTTAAATCTACAGAATATATTACAAATATTACTATATAGTAGTTATTAACGCAAATTATCCTTCTTATATGAGTTGTTCAAAGCTAGAGGTTTAAGAAAACACCATGTTCATTATTCCGTCGACGCTTCAGTTGTTAAGCAAGTAATAATGAGCATGGTGTTTTCTTGAACTCACCACCTTTAAACATCTCCTGTAAGAAGGTCAAAATAATTTGATGAACTACAAAGAAATACACAACAATAAAGGTGAACATTGTCAAATTATGAGTAAAGTGCAAAAACTTCATCTAAAATTATTGTCGGCGTGCTTGCACTATAAAAGACCAATTTAACGTTTATTAGTGTATCAATAATTCTTTAATTGGGTATATAGGTGGAATCCTTTGTTCTTGGTTCATCAAAGAAGTTAAAATTTCTTGTGTATAGGTATCAGTTTTTTAAATTACTTCTGAACATGGAAAGGATAATCTTATTTTTATAGTTTCGTGAAGCGGAGTGTGCTAAAACTAACTAATAAACGTGTCTGCAATTAAATAACTTTAAAATACAAATTCGTACATTTAATAACACATTACTTAATGTTATAGAAATAGTAGTCATCTTCTTTTGCAATTGGCATAAATTTCAGACCAAAACCCGTAGTTTATAATCAATACCAAAACACTTATATATGACGAAGTAAATAAGGTACTTAGGTTTGATAGTTCTTTTTAATTTTTCAAATATAATAGCATTGTAGAAGACAGATCTAAATAACCTAGTAGTAGCAATGGGGGCATTCAGCAGCAATATCAATTGCGCGATGTAATTACTCTCTGTACATGCAAGTACATAGCGTGTACTTAGTGTAATTGCGCGCGCTTGCGGGGTGTAGCCGATGTACATGCAGTACTTTTTCAATTACTCTGGTACTTGCAGAGGGCATAATTGCGCCAACCCTTTCCGGCACCCCCTTGATGAGGTATTATGTACATTATGCTAATTATGCGGATCGGAAAGAATGCAGACGCAGGTAGCAAACCTTTGTCGCAGGTAAAAACCCTTCGGCATAAAGACACCTGTTAATTTTTCGTTGTTAAAAGTAGTATCATTTAAATAATCTTAGCTAATGAAAACCGCTAATTACACATATTTACGCCCATTTGTCGTGGATGTGGCTTTGTTAAAAAATATTTGAAAACATGTTGTTTATTTGCGCCGTCATCCGCCACATGATTTCCTTAAATAACGACTTTTGTATAATGATGCGACAATGAAAATTCAAAATCACATACTCGATGTACATATGGCCTTCTTGCAAGAAACCACACCTGTACACGCGTATGTAATTGAATAATTGCTAATTAAAACCTCTACGTAATGATTGTTCAATGGTTTGTGTTCTACCACCGCCCCGAGTACTTTGGATATTGATAGGGTGGAAATAAATGTAATTATCTTGTTTACAACAAGAATTTAAACTGAATGTTAATTATGTAATTGTGTTAATTTTAATCAACAGCGTTTTATTGTATGCATCGTTATGCCAGGTGTTTGAGTCGTTTATTCAAAAATTCTTGTGTGAACTTGCGACGTTATTCTTTTCTATCGTATTTGTTTATCCCTCTCTTGCTGCACGAAGGGTATGCGGTGGTTGGCCTTGAATATAATCAAAATATAAAGTAATTGAAGGTCAAAATGTGCTTTCTATTCTTTAAATGATTAATAAAGAGATTATTAAATTGTCTGTTTATATTTAAATTAAGCTTCGGTATCGTTCAATAATGATTAAAATGAATCTAACAGGATCGAGCGCTAGCTGTATACCCTGCTAAACAAGGGTTAAACATCTACAATCTTTCCTTCCTTCTAAATACTCGATCGAGTTATTTCATAAGAATTTTAACAATATGGAAGCTGTAAAATCAGATATTTAAACGAGAATTATAAATGTGACTGTAATTTTACCGCAGCCAATTCCTCGATGTTTTTGTTAATAAACTCTTAAATTGCAAAGTATTGTTATCACGATCACGGGGCGTTAGTTGAAAGAAATTGAACGGCTATACAAAATTTTGCGGTCCCCTTCTAAAGTTATTATTCCATTTTTATTATATAATACCGTACTTTTCGTGTTGTACCAAATATTTCTCTTCTTATTGGTTTATGTTTCTGTTATTAAATAGCATTAAATTTACAGCGTAAAAGTTTTGATTTTACAGCAGGCTTGTAGGCCTTTTATCATAAGAAAATACCCCCTCGTTAATACAGCAGCAAAACTATTCACCCATATTTTGTACGAAAGAACGGTAAACAGGACTGGTGTTGATTATAAACTACAAGTGTCGTAGCGTTTTATACACAAAGTTTTTGATATTTTTCGGTATTGAAAATTAAAACTAGGAAAAACTTCGTTGGCGTATAATACAGTGGATAATGATTTCGAAAATCCTTTATAAATTGATAAATCCGATGTAAATTAAGCTTTAATGTAGAAGTAAATGAAATAAAGCGGAGATATCTAAAGACCTCTCTTAGTTTACATTAAACAACTTAAGTCGATTGAAGGCAAAAAAAGCTCTAATTAATATTAAAAATTTTTGGCGTTGAAGTGTTTATAAGATAAATATCTAGGAAAATATCATAAAATACAAATGTATTTCAAATAGTGTATTTTAATTACAATAAATTCTATGACTGTCTGACGTTGATAATTGATTAACATCTTACTCAGCATACTTGCTTCATCTGTCAAATTTTATGAATTCGTGCATATGTCTCTCTGTTATAACATAGATTTTGGCATCCTGCAGGCAACAATTGACAAGAGATTTAACACACCTTTTTCTACTACACTACAAGCGTTATCAATACTCAGCATAATTGAATTCAAACCGAAATAGCTTAATAAAACCGATACAAGGTTAAGGTAACTTAGCGGTCGTGCCAACAGAAATACACATACGCTTGACTAGGTGGCGCTGATGGCATTTATTAGTAGTTTCTATACGAAATTTATGTGGGTTTATGAAATCCCAATTATCGAAACATGAAAATAATATGCATCTTGCGATGATTGTTTAGTGTGTACTTCAGTAATGAAGGTGGATTATATGAACATCAAAATTTTCGTTGTAACCATATAAGGGTTCGACTTCTCTCGAAGGGAACTGTGAAATGATGGTTTGGAATCGGACTATCTAGAAATATTTTAAAATTTGGAGAAATTAAAAATAAGTTAACCTTTCCGGTGTATGCAGATTTTAGTTCTTTACTGGTGTATGCAGATTTTGGTTCTTTACTGATGCATACTGTATACAGTAAAAAGGTGATGTAGAATCATACAGAAAAACACATATCTATCAACGTTATTCTTTTAGATATTGCATAAAAAGGTTATAAAATAGCTGTGTTCTTGAACCCACATAGCTTGGTCTATCGTGTTCCGACAGGTAAATCTCACTTTTTTCAACGTAAATCTCTCTCTTTTTAGCGCATTTGCTCATTCCTGCTATTGTCTAGCCAGTTTTATGTTATATCATCTATGTTATCTAGTTGAATCAAATATCTTATACTTTTATGTCGCCATCTTAATTTAGATACTTGTTGTATAAAAAGGTTTAATGTCAATATGTATGATAAACATGTATAGAGCGGTGGCGAAACCGCATAGTCACCCAAAAGAAAGATCAGGAACGATAATAAGTTCATAACAAGGGCTATTTGGAACTCATTTTAGCCTTGTTGTCTTTCCCAAATCATCTAACCATTATTTTGTAACCTTTTATATGCAAATTTGGGCATGAAAATGCAAAGTACAACGCTTAATGATTTCGAAAATCATTTATAAATCGACAAATAACGCAGTATTCGGAAGTTTCATGGCAAATGTAGATAAGTGTACGGACGCAATAGTTGCAATAGTGTCGCCAATCCCACCACTGATTAGTGTGAATCGGAATATTATATCGTTATCAATGTAATAATTATGTTCGAGTTTTCTCTCACTAGTATACGCTACCGTTTAACATTTGTCCATATTTAGAGTCAAACAGCATGTACAATGTTTGAATTATGTTGAAGATAATCACATGTACATCTGTACATATAATTTTAAATCAGCAGTAAAAAGAGTATGATCGGATACCTTTGGTAAAAATCAAAAAACAGAAGAGGCGGGGCTAAGTTTGGCACATGAGCAACTTTAGAATTGGAGAATATCGATCGAGATGAATAATTGTTAAATGTTACATATTGGTGGTGGCAGATAAGATATGGACGAAAGAATAACCGTAGTGAGCTATGAGGCACATAGGTCTTCATTTTAACAAGAAAAATGTTGTTTGGAATACGATCAAAGATCTTAGCTATACCCAAATAAACAATCTCTACTTGGACTTGGGGGCTGAGTTTTTATCAAATTGCGAAAAACGTGCACGATTGGGCGTGCTAGAACAACGAAGCAGAAAACCATGTTGATTAGACGAAATATCTTGAAAAATACTTTGATAAATTATGCTGTATAACAACATTTCGAAAACTTTGACAAACATTGTTTAATTAGCACATAATTGCCGCAATTATTAGAATCATCACTCTTGTGGATCAAAGAAAGAATCTGATCTGGTTTTGACGTTTGTTGCATAGTTTTTAATACATCTGACAACATCTTGTTCGATAACATTCTTAATCAATATACCAAAAATTATATTAATAATGGTTGGAGGTTAAATTTATGGAACGTCGGTTCTCATATAACTTGTTCTGCTACATTTACATGTTACTTCGTTCGAATAGAACGTTTGTTTTTATCATTACGACGCTATTTTTGTTAATTTATTGTATTTAGTTCACTTAGATTTAGTATTAGTGTTAGCGTATATGCTTACACGATTTTCCGATGAGAGCCCTCATACACTTTACCATTATCTTTCACACGTCTTAATAAAGGACCAACTTTTCCGCTCGAAACGTCGACAAACTAAAAGGGCACGGTTATAGATTGATGTCGCATCCTCTCCAAAGTGTCTTCTGTGTCGTCCGATCCCCTGTGCAATTCCTACGTCTTGACTCAACTCTCAAAGGTACAGGTTTTAATAAAAATAATTATTTGATTTCACCCTCATTAACGTCAATTTCGTATGAAACCATTGTTCGGATCCTTTTCTAAAACACGCTCCTTTATTGTAATGGTGTTTCAAAACATGCTGTTTTTGTTGCTTTTGTCCACTTTTCGGAAACGATAGGTTTCTGAAATAATTGCACAGAACACTATAAATATGTCATTTTTATTGTATTATGTTAACGCCCCTTTTGACAAACCGATAAACCTTATGGTCAAAATCTCAATACAAAATATTGTACTATTATCACATACAAAAACACATACCTGTAAAAACATTAGGGCCCTATATGGGTAATTCATTAAACTTCTCGGAATTGACGCATGTATGGTTTAAATAATTGTATACTTCTGCAAATATTAACACCATTGTGCTGAAACACCAAAAGCCGGTAGAGAGTAATAGCGGGTCCTGGGACCTCACTTACTCACCTCTGTCTGAGAAAGATCACAATATCTCTTTTCTCTCTAACTCATTGTTTGTGTATATACCTTTCTTTGTTTGTACATGATAGTACCATCATACAGAGTGTTACAAGAAAAATTCCCCTAACTAATGAATATTTCTAACTAGATTTATAACTAGATTCTTTACAATACAAATATATACTAATACGCCAACATGTTGGTAAACCTGAATTATAAAAGTAATTGTTAACGTTACACTCTTAACGCTTACCATCACCGAATCCCTATCATAATTTTTGGATATACATGATCTCAAGTTCCGTTTGAACTTTACCATTAATTTGAATATGTATACATTTTATGAATGAATATAGGATCCATTTTATATTGCTTATTTATATATGTATATATTTATTTACCGATTTCTAACTTGATCACTTAAACACAATTTTATTATGGATTATACATCATATATTTTTACTTAAAACAAATGGAGTATTATACAGCTAAATACAAATTACCAAAACTTACAACGCTAATTAAACCAAACCATCATACATTCAATAAAATTACAATTTTTTAAATGTAAAAGAAGTGCTTAGCCTTAGAGGCCCTATGTTACTATTTGTATTGTATTACTTTGAATCGTCCTTTAAACTTTGTTAATTGACAATCCGCCACAATATGGACAATGGTCTCTAATTCGTTTATACAAACGCAAATTTGGATTAGCAATCGCATTCCCATTTAAGCAGCATTGAGTTGCATTTTGAATGGTCTGTTCTTATGTGATTTACTGTTGGCCGTATTTTTCTTTTTAATCAAAACCAGAGGTTTCTATTGTTCAATCATCAATAAGATGTTTATTGAAAATACTAACTCTAGAGCATAATTTTTTCATTCTTCAACTTCAGAAAAGCAGTACTTAAACAGTCTTGCAACAATACAAGTATGCATGGTGCAATTCGACTGTGCTCTATTTTTACCCTTCTTTGATGATAGCTTTTCAACCACACAAGCGCAATATTCCGCTTTCGAACAAACTGATGCCGATGCAACTGTACGAAGCGTCTTTGAGGCTAAATGAAAATTCATCATGGTGATCATACAATTCTTTCGGATATATTATGACAACCCCAGAGATATATTTGGTTTTGATGAACCTTCAGATATCTCCTCTACTGTTACAAACTCCAACGATTGGTGATAATATCAATAACTTGACAAGTATTTCTCGATAGCCTTCAAATACCGAATACTACATTGGCTAATTCAGCTTCTAATATCCTTTTTAATAAATGTGACATAGCGATATCCCCGTTAAGAGGCCTAGTTTAATAGTTATATTTAAGTATAATTGTTCCCGTACATACAGCATTAATGAACTTAATACAATACAACCTTTACATGGACGGAGAAAGAATAAACACATCGACGTCGACAACATAGCACTAATCACGGAAACACAGGAAGAATTAAGACAAACAGTAGAAACTATGGACATCGTTTTTCAAAACGTCTATAACATCAAGATAAACAAAACCAAGACAAAAGAGATGAAGTGCTCAAGGAACATCCAAAATATGGATGACGTGGTCATTAATGGAGAAATAATAAAAGCTGTGAGCGAATTCAAATATCTAGGGAGCATAATCGCACAGGGCGAAAGATGCACCAAAGAAATAAAAAAAACACAATAAATATGGTCAAGAGAGCTTTTAAAAAAAACAACTACTTACATTGAACGGTTTAACAATAGACACAAGAGTACAATTTACAAAAACATGCATATAAAGCCTAGGGAAAGCTGAATAAAATAAAATAAAATCCTTCGCGGTATGGTGCTTTAGAAGAATAGGGTGTTTTATTATTTTATTAAAAGCAACAACATGTGTTAAACATAAAGGAAAAATAGTATATTTCAGAGCATGTGTTCAAAATGTCCAACTGCAGCTAAAATGCAAGCATCTGCTCGATGCCTAATTGATTGCCGAATACGTTCGAAGATACCAGGATTGTTACGAATAACATTACAGCCTTGTATGATACGATTTTGAAGATCTTGTACGTTTAATATCGGGGTTGTGTAAATGAGCGATTACAGTTCTGTTACCAACATTTAGTTTATCAGCAATTTTTCTGGTACTCGTTTCTGGATGTTGATCAATCACTTGAAGAATCTGGTTTTCCAATTGTGGAGTTCTCACAGTTCTGGGTCGCCCAATAATATTCTTTGATTTGGCAAAAGTTCCAGTTTCTTGTAAACGAATATGTAGCTTAGTAAACGTATCTGAACATGGTAAACGATTATTAGGATAACGCCTGGCATACATACGTCTAGCCTCTAAGGCATTACCATTCGCTAATCCATACAAAACTGTATATTAGCCATTTCGGCATTAGTAAACACTGGCATCGTTGTTAACTTAACACAAAAAGATCGTATTATTAACAATTTATTGTTCGTTGTTTGCGTTAGTTTTATAACATGTTTATATGAACGTTTCGTCTTAAAATTGAGTAACGAAACGTCCCATATAATATTTTAGATTACTTAGGAAACACCCTGTATACCACTATCGTGCAGCGATTAAAGGGTTTTTAACAAATATGACAGTTTGCAGATGTGATCAAAACCGCCCTTTCCTTTTCACTATGTTCAATCACAAGGGCTAAATTTTTGGGTAAACTATTTTAACATCATTTTCTAGACGTTTACAAAGACTTTAGCGCAATCTTGGCCTCGATATTAAACATATTTTGATAACTTCTTTATACGATATCCAAAGAATAAGGTTGATACATATCTGAGCTTATTACTGTTCCTAATCTCTCTGGTTTTAATTGTTTTTTAATGGATAATTTCTTATAGTGTATCTATCTTTATACTTGAACCAAGGAAAATCGTCTTGTAAATTAGTGCATCTGCTGTATTGCATGTGTTTTTCTGTTTTGTTGAGATGTTCTTCAGTTTTGGTAAGTTTGTGTAAACTATAGACAAAGAGAGGCTATATTTCAAGTTCTTTCCTTGCTTTAATAAGTATATATGAAAACAATTGTTTTTATTTGGAAATTTACTAGTAATTTTTGGATTTATCATTCTTTTTACATATCGATGGCTTAAGTGCAATAGGTTGTAACCCCTTGGCAGTAAATTTTACAGGAGACACAAAAAACTTCGCAGAAAGAATATTCAAGGCATGTGTGATATTTTATTAAGTGAATTATAACTAAAATATAATCAGACAAAGTATTTTAATCGCATTTTTAAATTATCGGTTCTATTTAATTATTTATGTGTGATACGCCCTATTGCGTATTCTTGTTTTGTGGGTTACGTCTTATTTATATCTTACTTATAGAGTTAGCACAAGAATAGATGCTAAGATGTGTGGCTTACGACAAATTGTAATTGAGGGATACGACGTAAATCAACAAAAATAGATTAGAGAAGTATAGTTCGTGATGTTTTTGCCTATGATAAACATATACCCCTACCTTTTGTACACAACACAAAAACTGTTAAAAACATAATATGAATAATTACATTTTTGCAGCTTTTTTAGTAGAGTTGCGACATATTGCACTGAAATTATTTATTGTGGATTCCGACCTATTACGTTTCACTTTGACTTTTCCTAGGGACACGATCTTTTGAAATACTGAAGTAAAAAGGTTTCTATGGTGATGTGGCTTACGTTCTATTGTGAGAACATAGATTCAAACTGTAAGAATCGAATGGGGCCAAAGCGCAAAATCCTATTTTTATTTAGAAATAAAACCATTAAATTTTAAAAAATATAGTTTATTGACAATAAAATAAATTTAAAAATTATATTTTCAACATTCAAGGAATGGGTGTACTTTTTATTTCTATTTAATCTTATCCTTGAAGCACTAATGGAAATCTTGATTACTATTTTTATTTGTTACGACATATCCCGCTTAAGCCATCGATATGTAATGTAAATATTAATTCGAAAATTATAAATTTTTAAGGTATTATTATGTTTAAGCGATTTTAACAAATATTGCCATATTATGCTGCTATATTCTTCGATGTTCTATTGATGAATTACCCAATGGGGGACGAGTGCAAGTGTTATGGGTTTTATACAGGTTGTATTCGCTTGTACTTGGTTTCTTATAGATTTTATGGAAAATATTTTGTACGTTGCATGATTTTGTAAAGGTTTCTAAGGGTTTTTATCGGTTTGCGTCAAAAGGAGCGTTAACATAATACAATTAAAAATGACATATTTATAGTGTTCTGTGCAATTATTTCAGAAACCTATCGTTTCCGAAAAGTGGACAAAAGCAACAAAAACAGCATGTTTTGAAACACCATTACAATAAAGGAGCGTGTTTTAGAAAAGGATCCGAACAATGGTTTCATACGAAATTGACGTTAATGAGGGTGAAATCAAATAATTATTTTTATTAAAACCTGTACCTTTGAGAGTTGAGTCAAGACGTAGGAATTGCACAGGGGATCGGACGACACAGAAGACACTTTGGAGAGGATGCGACATCAATCTATAACCGTGCCCTTTTAGTTTGTCGACGTTTCGAGCGGAAAAGTTGGTCCTTTATTAAGACGTGTGAAAGATAATGGTAAAGTGTATGAGGGCCCTCATCGGAAAATCGTGTAAGCATATACGCTAACACTAATACTAAATCTAAGTGAACTAAATACAATAAATTAACAAAAATAGCGTCGTAATGATAAAACAAACGTTCTATTCGAACGAAGTAACATGTAAATGTAGCAGAACAAGTTATATGAGAACCGACGTTCCATAAATTTAACCTCCAACCATTATTAATATAATTTTTGGTATATTGATTAAGAATGTTATCGAACAAGATGTTGTCAGATGTATTAAAAAACTATGCAACAAACGTCAAAACCAGATCAGATTCTTTCTTTGATCCACAAGAGTGATGATTCTAATAATTGCGGCAATTATGTGCTAATTAAACAATGTTTGTCAAAGTTTTCGAAATGTTGTTATACAGCATAATTTATCAAAGTATTTTTCAAGATATTTCGTCTAATCAACATGGTTTTCTGCTTCGTTGTTCTAGCACGCCCAATCGTGCACGTTTTTCGCAATTTGATAAAAACTCAGCCCCCAAGTCCAAGTAGAGATTGTTTATTTGGGTATAGCTAAGATCTTTGATCGTATTCCAAACAACATTTTTCTTGTTAAAATGAAGACCTATGTGCCTCATAGCTCACTACGGTTATTCTTTCGTCCATATCTTATCTGCCACCACCAATATGTAATATTTAACAATTATTCATCTCGATCGATATTCTCCAATTCTAAAGTTGCTCATGTGCCAAACTTAGCCCCGCCTCTTCTGTTTTTTGATTTTTTACCAAGGTATCCGATCATACTCTTTTTACTGCTGATTTAAAATTATATGTACAGATATACATGTGATTATCTTCAACATAATTCAAACATTGTACATGCTGTTTGACTCTAAATATGGACAAATGTTAAACGGTAGCGTATACGAGTGAGAGAAAAACTCGAACATAATTATTACATTGATAACGATATAATATTCCGATTCACACTAATCAGTGGTGGGATTGGCGACACTATTGCAACTATTGCGTCCGTACACTTATCTACATTTGCCATGAAACTTCCGAATACTGCGTTATTTGTCGATTTATAAATGATTTTCGAAATCATTAAGCGTTGTACTTTGCATTTTCATGCCCAAATTTGCATATAAAGGTTACAAAATAATGGTTAGATGATTTGGAAAAGACAACAAGGCTAAAATGAGTTCCAAATAGCCCTTGTTATGAACTTATTATCGTTCCTGATCTTTCTTTTGGGTGACTATGCGGTTTCGCCACCGCTCTATACATGTTTATCATACATATTGACATTAAACCTTTTTATACAACAAGTATCTAAATTAAGATGGCGACATAAAAGTATAAGATATTTGATTCAACTAGATAACATAGATGATATAACATAAAACTGGCTAGACAATAGCAGGAATGAGCAAATGCGCTAAAAAGAGAGAGATTTACGTTGAAAAAGTGAGATTTACCTGTCGGAACACGATAGACCAAGCTATGTGGGTTCAAGAACACAGCTATTTTATAACCTTTTTATGCAATATCTAAAAGAATAACGTTGATAGATATGTGTTTTTCTGTATGATTCTACATCACCTTTTTTACTGTATACAGTATGCATCAGTAAAGAACCAAAATCTGCATACACCAGTAAAGAACTAAAATCTGCATACACCGGAAAGGTTAACTTATTTTTTAATTTCTCCAAATTTTAAAATATTTCTAGATAGTCCGATTCCAAACCATCATTTCACAGTTCCCTTCGAGAGAAGTCGAACCCTTATATGGTTACAACGAAAATTTTGATGTTCATATAATCCACCTTCATTACTGAAGTACACACTAAACAATCATCGCAAGATGCATATTATTTTCATGTTTCGATAATTGGGATTTCATAAACCCACATAAATTTCGTATAGAAACTACTAATAAATGCCATCAGCGCCACCTAGTCAAGCGTATGCGTATTTCTGTTGGCACGACCGCTAAGTTACCTTAACCTTGTATACGTTTTTATTAAGCTATTTCGGTTTGAATTCAATTATGCTGAGTATTGATAACGCTTGTAGTGTAGTAGAAAAAGGTGTGTTAAATCTCTTGTCAATTGTTGCCTGCAGGATGCCAAAATCTATGTTATAACAGAGAGACATATGCACGAATTCATAAAATTTGACAGATGAAGCAAGTATGCTGAGTAAGATGTTAATCAATTATCAACGTCAGACAGTCATAGAATTTATTGTAATTAAAATACACTATTTGAAATACATTTGTATTTTATGATATTTTCCTAGATATTTATCTTATAAACACTTCAACGCCAAAAATTTTTAATATTAATTAGAGCTTTTTTTGCCTTCAATCGACTTAAGTTGTTTAATGTAAACTAAGAGAGGTCTTTAGATATCTCCGCTTTATTTCATTTACTTCTACATTAAAGCTTAATTTACATCGGATTTATCAATTTATAAAGGATTTTCGAAATCATTATCCACTGTATTATACGCCAACGAAGTTTTTCCTAGTTTTAATTTTCAATACCGAAAAATATCAAAAACTTTGTGTATAAAACGCTACGACACTTGTAGTTTATAATCAACACCAGTCCTGTTTACCGTTCTTTCGTACAAAATATGGGTGAATAGTTTTGCTGCTGTATTAACGAGGGGTATTTTCTTATGATAAAAGGCCTACAAGCCTGCTGTAAAATCAAAACTTTTACGATGTAAATTTAATGCTATTTAATAACAGAAACATAAACCAATAAGAAGAGAAATATTTGGTACAACACGAAAAGTACGGTATTATATAATAAAAATGGAATAATAACTTTAGAAGGGGACCGCAAAATTTTGTATAGCCGTTCAATTTCTTTCAACTAACGCCCCGTGATCGTGATAACAATACTTTGCAATTTAAGAGTTTATTAACAAAAACATCGAGGAATTGGCTGCGGTAAAATTACAGTCACATTTATAATTCTCGTTTAAATATCTGATTTTACAGCTTCCATATTGTTAAAAATTCTTATGAAATAACTCGATCGAGTATTTAGAAGGAAGGAAAGATTGTAGATGTTTAACCCTTGTTTAGCAGGGTACACAGCTAGCGCTCGATCCTGTTAGATTCATTTTAATCATTATTGAACGATACCGAAGCTTAATTTAAATATAAACAGACAATTTAATTTAATAATCTCTTTATTAATCATTTAAAGAATAGAAAGCACATTTTGACCTTCAATTACTTTATATTTTGATTATATTCAAGGCCAACCACCGCATACCCTTCGTGCAGCAAGAGAGGGATAAACAAATACGATAGAAAAGAATAACGTCGCAAGTTCACACAAGAATTTTTGAATAAACGACTCAAACACCTGGCATAACGATGCATACAATAAAACGCTGTTGATTAAAATTAACACAATTACATAATTAACATTCAGTTTAAATTCTTGTTGTAAACAAGATAATTACATTTATTTCCACCCTATCAATATCCAAAGTACTCGGGGCGGTGGTAGAACACAAACCATTGAACAATCATTACGTAGAGGTTTTAATTAGCAATTATTCAATTACATACGCGTGTACAGGTGTGGTTTCTTGCAAGAAGGCCATATGTACATCGAGTATGTGATTTTGAATTTTCATTGTCGCATCATTATACAAAAGTCGTTATTTAAGGAAATCATGTGGCGGATGACGGCGCAAATAAACAACATGTTTTCAAATATTTTTTAACAAAGCCACATCCACGACAAATGGGCGTAAATATGTGTAATTAGCGGTTTTCATTAGCTAAGATTATTTAAATGATACTACTTTTAACAACGAAAAATTAACAGGTGTCTTTATGCCGAAGGGTTTTTTTTACCTGCGACAAAGGTTTGCTACCTGCGTCTGCATTCTTTCCGATCCGCATAATTAGCATAATGTACATAATACCTCATCAAGGGGGTGCCGGAAAGGGTTGGCGCAATTATGCCCTCTGCAAGTACCGAGATAATTGAAAAAGTACTGCATGTACATCGGCTACACCCCGCAAGCGCGCGCAATTACACTAAGTACACGCTGTGTACTTGCATGTACAGAGAGTAATTACATCGCGCAATTGATATTGCTGCTGAATGCCCCCATTGCTACTACTTAACCTACAAAAAACGGGATTTATCGCAGACGTTTTTGATAGTTTTGAGGTATTGTAAATAGTTAGTTGTTTATTTTTACTTTTGTAAACAATTTAGTCACATATATTTATGTTGAACATAAATGTTTTCGTTTCCATTCCCACAAATTTATTTTTTGGTTACTTATTTTAACGTTTTAGGGAGTTAACTTTGGTATTGATTAGTTTAACAGTTTTTTTTAGATATTCGAATTTAGCGCTTTATTTTCGACCCAAATTGGCTGATTTTCGCGGTACTCTAGCGTATATAGGGACTCTATATAGGCGGTGTTGACCCTATACACAATGATTGCACTACGACATCTAATTCAAAATTATTGAACTATTTATGTACTAATTGTTTGTATCTCAGCTGTAGTGTATTTATCAAAAGATAAATGAAAATTTTACGAATTTTACGGTTTTGCTAGTTCAATTGATATCTTAATTTATACTTTGGTATTTCGGCTGGGTACATTTTAAATAGTGAACTCGATGTTCTGTATGTTTTTAATTCAATTTTGTTTACATTACGATTGCAAAATTAAAAAAAAAGCAAGGTAATACATGTTTAATGTAATTGTAGTTTTCCAAAAAATTCAATATTTTTATAAGGAGCATTTACTTTAATATATGTATAATGCGTCCACAAAAAATAACTTGTAAATTTCACATCATAACTTTTATGGAGAAACCGAAAATAACAATTGCCAAATTACGGTGATGCCATCTTTTAATCCGCAACCCATAAATCGCCCTCTAGCGTATCATATTCAATTGTTGTTTTGCAAGTCTATAAACGTGGAAATATTGCCGAATATAGGAAAACCAGTTTTGTGATACTTATACACAAAAGTAAGGGTAGAACGGATATTACTAATTACAGACCTATTTTCAAAATATCTGAGATACTTTTCAAAAAGTAATTGTTTCCACTAGGTTTACCTCACTTAAGTACCATAGCAGGACAGCACGGTTTCTATCCTAATCGATCAAACTACAACAAATCTTATTAGTTATCAAAATTTTATCGGTCAAGCCTTCAATGAAAATGTCTAGTTAGATGTAGTTTATAGTGATTTCGTTAAAGCTTTCAATACTGTTAATCTTAATTAAGAAAGTTGCTAACATTGGAATTAATGGACCTTTACTTTATTGGATAAAAGTTATATTTCTAATAGATGCCAAACAGTTCAATATAAAAACTTTGTTACACATCCAATGTTAATTTATTATGAAGTCCCGCAAAGTTCTCATCTTGCTCCATTACTTTTTCTGATTTTTATAAATGATATTTTACATTCAAAGCTAAACTCACACAAATCGATTATCTGCATAAATACTGTCTTTTTTAAACATGAACTCATTAAGTGCTTGAAGGTTATTTCTCGATCTCATTTTTTTTCCACAAATTGCTGAATGGCGTTTTGGATTCTTCGTATCTATTAGAACAAATAAACTTCAATGTTCCACGCAAATCTGTTCGCAAAATTTAATTTTCTGTTCCAATTTGTAGAACCTAATACTTTGAACATTCTCTATTACAGAGCCTTGTTATTTCTTTATCTTACTATCGTTTTCATCATTGTCGTAACTGGCGCTTGGTCCCGTAGTTTTGGGCACACTGACGGATGCAGCATTTATGATCTCCTTGGCAATAAGGTACGTATTCTCGTCAACATCACTGATGAGTACTAGTTTATTAAAACTTTTTGCATATAGGTCCTTTTATAGCATTTTTGATAATCCACCTAGGAGGGATGTTTGAAACACTTCTCGGAGCACCTATTCCTTGCAAAATAGGGAAGTGACGAATGATGTGATCGTCCAGCGTAGCCCACGAGAGGTTGAGAGCTAAAGATGGTATTGAAAATGTAAGATCTATTGCAGTTTTCCATATGGATATTGAGGTGAGCATGAGAACTGTCGTTATTTCAAAAATTGGTGGTACCAGGCGGCCCTGTTGGGTAGGATGATCGTTCAAGACTAGAGGCATAATTATCTTCGATACTGTACTTTATTGAACCTGTACCTTGTTTAAACTCACTGTCATTGTAATACTCCAGGAGATTCTCCATATCTCGGATGCAACGTCTGGGTGTAGGTACTTGCACTTGATTAGTGTCAAGATAATTAATAAATTCTATAACATCTTTTAAACAGCATCTACTCTTTTACGAGTTCTGTATAGTTAGTAGTGGTCTTTGTTTCATTGGCGTATGAAATATTTGACATAGGTGTTTGTATTGTTATTTTTCTTTTTACGATTCTTACATTTAATAGATTTATCACCATTTTTTTCTTACATTCTGGACAGTAATTTGCTCGTGCAGAATGATTTTTGCCACAAGCGACTGATCGCATGGTTTGCCTCCGTGTAGCGGTTTTTCACATACACACACTTGTTTGGTTCCACAATGGATAGACGTATGGCCAAACTTCTGACATTTAAAACGCTATTTGTACTCTGAGTATTAAACGTTATTATATGATTAGGAGTATCCCTAAGTACTCCGTCTCTCCGTGTTTTAATTCTTTAATGTCTACTATCCCTTGTTGCTTTGTTTCTTCCAGAATTTCTTCTACGATGCAAACAAGTAGGTCAGGGCAGTAGACAACACATTTTGAGATATTTAGGGTGCTATGCGGTACTACCTCTACTTCTATCTCTGCGAACCTTTTAACAGTTATTAAACGTTTCGATTGCGCGTTTGACACAGTTCCTATTAGTAAGCCATCTTTCACTTTTTTCCGATTTTTTATTTTTTCGAGGATTCCATATACCTACTATTTTATTTATGAGGAAGAGACTTCCTTTTGTAAAGTCGCCATCCTTTCTCTTGGTGATCAGGAACCTGGGTGAGATCTCCGTCTTCTTGTTCACAGCGCTAGACTTCGGTGCTCCACCAGCACCAGTATTGTTTTGAGGGTTTTTGGTGGATGTTCATTTTCTCGCCGAAATTATCAACATTGGGCTGACATCCCGCGTCAAAGATAGTCTTACTTTCTGATGCATCCAAGGCTTCTACACCTTTATTTATATTTATAACTGCATTTTAAAGCTACTTCCAGTTAGCAGGGTGAAAATGGTTTGCCTAAAAGAGCTCTACCGTACGTTAACTTAATGACGGTAGTATCAAGATAAGGGGATTTGATACGACAGTGGTCCACTGGCCCACTGATGACCTCGGGACCCCGTGTTCGCTAAGCCCGTACCTACTGACGAGCAGGCCCATGGGAAAGATTATTATTGTTATTATAATTATTATTAAATGTATAACTAAGAAAAATAAATATATTTTGAATCCTTCAAACTATTTAATTAAAATAAACTTTTGAAACCGTTACAAGTACTTGGGGCATTATAAAAACGACTCTAGTTTCGCATTTTAACTATGCAATGTGTGTAAACATATGTTGTTTATTGAGGAGAATCGCCACAATAAGTTTAAGTTTTTCCAAAGCATTGAAATTACATTTGGGATTTTAAACAGAAGATGTTAAAAACTACAATTTATAAATACATGCTATTTAAACTTAATTGTGTCTTTGTTTGTTCTCCAGTTTGGTGGAATAAATTTTCTAATTAATATAATAAAACAAGCAAGGACTATTGATAATTTTCTAATTGATCAAATTAATTCAAATAAATTTGGAAGAAATTATTCACCTTATCAAATCATTGACTATCTGCAAGAACTCGCTGATACCATTCTTCAACGCAAATTGCGGCTTCAAATACACAAGTGCAACTGAAAAATAAGTCTGTAGAAGAGGGATATGACACTATTAATTGCACAGGTATATTTTGCGCATGAGTTTGGTCGGATATGAGATATATAAAGGGTTCAGGTAGGGGAATCACCGATTTGGTACTCGCCAAGTCAATGGTTAAAGTTTTTGTAGTGATTCTTAAAAGTGAGAAGCAATATGTTGATTTCTAGTATCACGACAAAAGAAACACTCCCCGATATCGAGCTATTATTCACGGATGGTTTAAAGAACATTCCTCTTCTCCTTCTTTAGAAGTTCCAAAGTAAACTGCCACAAAGTCCTGTATATTGAAACCAAAACCATGCAAAGTTTCATTGGAAGCAAATTTGGAAGCGTGAAGTAGTTTAAGAAGAATGTGTTTTTTCATTAGTTAGTATGAGGATATCGTTAAATTCAGTGGTACTTATTATTACCCCATTAATAATTTTCTAAAAAATTGTAAAATAGTAATATCGACGAAGATCTTGTAGAGCTTTTAAGATTAGGTGATAAAGAGCTGGTTTTATAGACTAAGTTTAAACCGTAGATTACCTAAACTTTAGTTTAATTTCCTAGGCGATAATTATTGTCACAATTGTATCCTTAGAAATTAAACAATAGTTAACTTTAAACAGAGATTGTACAACTGGCCTTTATAGTTTTCAAGTCGTGGACCGAATGGACTTAACGTCGAATGGACACAACGCCGAAATCAGTAATTGGACATATTGTCGAAATGTGGAGACAACGTCGAAAAGCAAAAGCTCACTTCACGTAGATCAAATATTGATTAAAACAAGTTTTTAAAGAAAAACATTATAATAAATGTAACCTACCAACCAAAACCGTTTACCCCCGATCACATAAAAACAACTCACATTGATTATAACAGATTTAAGTGAAAAAACGTATTTTTGAACACCCTACTTAAGATTAATCCCTCTTAATACAAAAAACACGTCAGTTTTTTTTTGACGTTGTGTCCAGATTTGACGATATGTAAAATTACTGATTTCGGCGTTGTGTCCATTATCGGCATTGTGTCCAGCAGGTGATTTCGGCGTTATGTCTAGTTTTGGCGATATGTCCAATAATTCATTTCAACGTTGTATCCAAGTTTCGGTGTTGTGTCCATTTGACGTTATGTCCATTCGGCGAAGTGTCCGGATCCCTAATTTACATGGAAACTATTATTTAATTTTTTGCCAAAAGAGTACTGTTTTTTCGTTGTACATGTAGTGCAATAAAACCAACTGCAACCTATGCTACTCTTTAAAAAATAAAGCTACTGGCAGTTTATGATTCTAAGGATTCTTTATTTTTGCCAAGAGGCTTTCTTTCGGAGTTACAGACTTAGTAATTGTTATTTTTATGACATTTAAATACGTAAAACAACTTTCGTGGGCAATAAAGGGTAACTAACAGTGTTTTAAGAGAGACGTTGCTACGGTTTAGTTTTTATTTGTTTTGTAGATTGTTTTTTTCATTTTCGGATTGTCCACGTATGCGAGTGTATTGTTGATTGTCGATATCGCTGGGAATAAATTCTGATTTTCGTTATTGACCTTTTGGATTATATTTATAGCTTATCATTTTATTTAACAATTCTTTTAAGTTTGTATTTTGGAAGATAAGACGAGAAAAGCATTTCTAGAAGTTTGCGGTTGATTAGAAGTTAGTAAATTTTCTAACACCCTTGTGGTGGATTTTGTCTGTACTTCTACCCTCCTGTAAAGTGGATGTCAGAAAGTTATCAGTGCTAATTGCTGTCGTATAAACGGATCTGTTTCTGCCATCAGTAATTTTCCAAGTGAAATTATTTTCTTTTATTCTAGCCTTTTTTTATATCTTATTATGAGATATCTTTTTTTTGATGCTATCTCATCGATCTTTACCATTTGTATTAGGGTTTTTTCGAGACCACATCATTCGCAGCATCTGGGTTTCGCAGCCGGTCACCGATAGACAAAGTACTTTACGGTGACCCAAAATCGATTGATGAAACGGAATAACATCAGCTAACGAAAGATACAGGTATGGAATTGTATCGTCCAAAAGTCAAAGTAGCTAATTGTGTACTTTATCGATAAAAATTATTTATCGTTGTGCGGTATTTATTGGAATTTTGAATGCGAATTTTATTTGAAATTGTTTGAAAACGTTTGATTATTTCGTTCAAACACCTTTGTACCTGTATATTATGATGGAGTATTTTCCTATTTATTTGTTGTAAAACAAAATCACAGATCATCAAAGTTTTGTATTCGATTTAACACATTTTTCATTCATTTTAAACGGTATATATTTGATAACTGTCTGCAAGGCAATTCCTATAGGTGATTATGTGCCCCTGTATTACTTAGGGGAACCACGGTTTTTGAAACCTTTAGATAATAAAATGCGTAAGTGGTTTCGTACTTCTGTGACATGCACAAGAACTACCTTGCATCCAGTTTCATTATCGTTTGTGTTACCATCATTCATATCATAACTAATCTTTGAATTTGATGCAAAAAAATAAAAAGGTCAATTTTGTTTATATGTAGTTTGTTACCTTACTCTGTCGTCTTTAATCGTGCGGTAGAAATATTAAAGCTAGAGTAATCCACTAGCTTTCAATTTTTGAGGAGTTTATCGCTGTTGTTGGATTTGGCCCCCAAATATTATCTCGCACTACCCATTTAAATTTCGCGGCCTCGTTGGGCTAGCGCCACTCCAAGGTTAATATCGTTGCTTACGTACCGCCGTCGTACCAAATTCTGACGCTCATCCTGAGGCGGTTTTGTTGTTTCATTTTCCCCTTTTCAGCAATTTTTTTTGTTGGTGCTTATTAAACTATATCTTGAGTAATGCTGGCAAGGACGAAAGACCTCATTTAAAGTATCAATTTTTGGTAACATATACTTAGGCCTTCTTGATTCTGGTGCTTCTCACAGCATTATTGCCGAACAAGGTTGGGAACTTTTAAAAGATTTTTGTACGATCAATTCTCGTCGAGCTCATAATTGTATTGTGGATAACGGTGTGAAAGTCTCGGCCAATCACTTTAAGAGAAAAAACATGTCTTATGGAAGTGTTAGTAGTCCCAAAATTCCCCTATTTACTTATTCTTAGAGCCGACTTCTGGTGGAAAATAGTAATTATCCCAGACTTGCGTCACGGTGCCCTAAAACAACTGTTGACTTTTTCTTCTTTTTCTTGAAGTCGCATATCCGTTACCGGACGTTGCCCACCCCTCGCATGTATATGTGTTGTGCGTGACAGTAGACACATATACATAAGACCTACAGTTTAACGCCGATTCCGAACGGCTTAAGTTGAGAGGTTTACTAGACAAGTATACTCTCGCTGGTTTACCATTGCCTTGCAAAAGAGTACGGCAAAAAAATTCGATGTTTGCACCGGGAATTGAACCCGAGGTTCCTGCTTAGCAGCTAACGCACTTAACTGCAGAGATACGACCGCACAAATAATGACTCTATCTAACTTATTGAACACTTAGCCCTGATCAGAAGCTATTATTGGAAGCCTTAATCACTAAAACTTTTATGGGAATGAGTGAGAAAACTGGTGTTACAAGTATGGTAGAATACAAAATAAAACAGACTCCATGCCGATTAAGCCACGCTACTACCCGATATCTCCTGCTCTTCGAAGGATAAGGAGTTAGAACAAATGTTAAAAGACTGCATAGTAGAGCCTTCAGCGTCAGCATGGGCATAGCCTATTTTTATTATTAAGAAAAAGGACGGGTCGTATCGTTTTTACGTTGACTACCGCCGGTTAAATAAAGTCAGTCAACCCGATAATTATCCTATCGCTTATAGGACTAATTTCTATTTCTAATACTATTGCTAAAATACGTCGCATTGTCGGAATGGCTTCCTGGTATGGCCAATTTGTACCAAACTTTAAATCAGTAATTTCAACGTTGACTGCCTTATTAAACAAAGAAGTAAAAATTAACTGCAATAATGAGTGTAATAACGCTCTTAATAAAATCAAAGAACACTTGATTTCAGTACCCGTACTTTACTGTTTAGACTTTTCGCTGCCATTTGTAATTCAGACGGGTACTTTGGGAAATGGAATCAGTGCTGTACTCACACAAAATCACTACGATGGTAAAAAGTAATCTGCTACATTAGCAAATCGTTAACGAGGAATGAATAAAATTACAGCACAACTGAGAGAGTTGAGAGAATGTTTTTATGTCTTCTATGCAATTGAGAAGCTTTGTCACTATGTTTAAGGTACCAAATTTAATATCATTACCGACTACTACAGCTTTAAATGGTTAAATAGTATAAAAGATCCCGTTAAGCGAGTTGCTAGATGGGCAGTCCGCCTCCAGCAATACGACTTCGATATTATACACCGAAACCGCAAAGAATATGTTGTGTCTGACACAATATCTCGTTCAATTCCTGTTATCAATGTCGTCTCTGCGGTGAATTCCGATCCCAATTTGACTAAATATAGTTGGTATGCAAGAATGATTTAGTTTGTTCTTGAGAGTCCTGAGCGATTTTCTCTTTGGCGGGTGACTAATGATAAACCACTAAAAAATATTCACGTTCCATACCCAGACCTATCTCAAGACGTACATGAGTGGAAAAAAGTTCCGTCTAAAAAACGGCGAAAGGCAATTACACACGGTCATTACGACACTCCTGCAGCGGGTCACGCTGGCTTAGCAAAAACTTTGAGTAGATTGAGTCAAAAATATTATTGACCAAAAATGAAAACCGACGTCGCTCAGTATATTAGACGGTGCACAATGTGGATAGACTAAACCACAATAAAAGGTGCAAGGTTTGCCCAGTGTTCCGATGTTCCAAATGACATGAAGAAAATTCATTCATTTCGAAGAATATGGTGATTTTTTGAAATTTTCTCATTTGCAACCGAAATAAGGTCGTGTGCTCTAAATAAACCGATGGTTGAATGTACAGTTTTTTGTCGGAAAGTTTGTGAAGGGGTTCAATGGCTTAAAGGATTTACAAGTCCTTCAGTCATGACCGTGGATCATTCCTAGTGGGGTTGCTCAGCTGTTATCTGATAAACAAACTATACAAACTGTATTTCGTGTTTGATACGCCGAAACGACTTGAAATTTTATAAAATTCCTTCGAAATTTTGTAGAACGAGGTTGCTTTTAAAATGTTAGGTATTGTACGCTTCGTGCTTTGACCTCACTACAGTAGATATCAAAATATTTGTTAACGGATCTATTATTTTGTTCTTGTGAATATCCACTAACAATTAGTAGTGATGCAAAACATTGGCTCTAATGGTGGGTTTTGTTACATCTGTGATAACAACACGCTAGGTAAATAATCTTCCTAAGCCTAGGTTAAGTGATATTTCCTAGCCGGTGTCAACTAAAAATTATTGCTATGTGCCCCTTTTGTTTATAAGCAAACGACACGAGGTGATTTTGTTTTCCAATAAGTGAACACAAAGTTCTGTGGCTTTGGTAACTTGGTAGTACCCGTATGTAGTTGTGTTGTTGGGCTTGTATTTGTCTCTTAATATCTTGATGCTGACCTGTCTCGGAATTGTTTACACCATAAAGACGGTGGCCTGGTGCGGTGATGTTAGCAGATCTAGTGTCGCATAAATGGTTGCTGCTGTACTAAAAGACCTCGTTGACTGAGTCTGCCAAAGTTACGACGTTTTTAACCTTATTATGGGCTTGAGTTATTAGTATTCCTTGCATAAGTGTTGGCAAATGACTCAACAAAAAGATTCGCAGAAGGTCATCTGAAACGATGGTTCCGTCTTAAGAGTTGCGACGGTTTGTGGTCGCCGAGTTCCTCTGTTGGAGGAAAGTGTAAGATATTTCTAACTTTTGTGGCAAGGTTTATTTCGATATTGCTGATTACATGGTTGAATTTTGTTTAGTCCGCTGTTTTCCGGTTAATTGTTTCGATTTGGAGAAACCCCAGAGGAACCTCCAACTAAAATAGAGATATGCGTACGCTTACGTTATTGACCCTGGAGGAAGAAGTCATGTCAGCGTACTGACCGTTGCTTGCCGTTCATCTTGTGAGTAAGTATATATTAATAAAAAAAATGCGTGTTACAGCTGTTATTGCGCCGCCTGGAGTTTCTTGACTGCCAGTCTTACGTTTATGTTGTGGAAAAAGCTATTTTGCAGCGAATCGTATGATTAGCTAGACGATTGTTACCATGTGAGGTGTTTCGGCAGTGGTCAGGTTTGCGGTTGCCATTATATTTATCTGCGGCCATTTAATCACGTCGGAGGTCATCATTGTAGGGTCTTTATGGATTGGTTGTTGAACTGACTCCTGTTGCGGTCACAGTGCGCAATAGAATGTTTATTTACGGTTGTTTTAACAGGTTTTTATTATGCAAACGTCTTACATGATAATACAGCATTATCTGCACGAATGCGGATGTGCAATGCGGCAGTGTGATGAATACATACTGGCGCAGTATGATTGATGATTGTCATGTTACGCGATGCGACTTTATTTATTGATGTGGTTAAAAAGGTTGGTGCTGGATCGACAAGGTTGTTGTGAATATGTGTCTCCTCATTGTTAGCACATTTTCGTTTTCTAAGAAAGTTATACTTCCTTATGCGATTGTTAGAGAGTTGTTGATATTGATTAGCATGTTGAACGGCAAAAAAAATCACAGTTATAGCAATAATTTTTGCAAAAAAAATTTCATACACATGTGTTTAATTTAAACCATTTCAAAACATTTTGTACAATTTTCAAAACCAAAATTTGAATTTTTAATTTATTTCATCCACACCCAAATTTAATCCTTGTCTTATTACAAAATACATCGCCACAAACAAAATCAATAATTGTACAAATTTTATTGAGTGTGTAAATATCTATAAACAAATTTCAAAATTTATGAAGCTGTTTAAAAGGGACAAATGAGAATTATGGCAAAATTAATTGCAGGAATTCTGATCACATAGTCTTCAAGCTAATAGATTCCTGTGCTGTAATTTTGTAGGTGAATCAAATAACTTTACTGCGCAAGTTTGTATAACGTTGTTGGAACATGCATTTAAATACATTTTCGTCAGTGCATCACTTGAATCGTAAATGTGCATCGATATTTTTGATAATAATGAACATCTTAAATCGCTCTCTGCTTCTAGTATTTTCCTTTTATTGTTTAAATAATCGCACACTTTATTTAACATTGAAATGCATTTCTTACCATTAAAATAAATGATTTACCTCCAAGTCATAATTGATTGTGCACAATTTCTAAAGCGCACTGCAACATATTTAATTTTCCGTTTCTTGTGAAAATAAATAACTTCCGTACACGAGGAAAATAATAATTTCTCTAAAAAATTTCACAATTCGAAAACGTATTTCAATTTTTAGATACAGCTCTATTTGTCCTCTGAGTATTTGCGCATTGCACAACTTTGTGGAAATGTGCGATGCCATACGAACAAGACATTTATAGAGAAAAATAAAAATAAAAAAGAACTTATTGTTCTACGTAGATTGATTCATCGAGTTAGTATTTTTACAGCACATCTAAAACGATTATAGAATGAAACATTTAACGCCCTAGATAACAAATTATTCTGTTTTGAGACCGACATAATTGCCACTAATCGGGAGATTTATGATTGTACTACTTAACTTTTATGTTTTTTGTGAAATTCAGTATGAAAGAATAGCGTATTCTGTTTTTTTAATAATATTTATTGTCGTACTCATTTCTGGATGAAATTAATGTATGCGTTACGCTTAAAGACCGAAAACGCTCATTGAACGAAAAAATTGCACACAACGCGTTGTGGCATTCACAGAAAGACCATGTAGCGAAATTCGTGTCGTGGCTGTGATGCAATACGCCCACAAAGCATTGTGGCAATGAAGAAAAGCCATGACGCGTTCTGAGCAGTAGTTGGGGGAACCATATCATTAAGGACAGGTCGAATACAACAATGCATTAACATATTAGTAGAGTTATTGGTTTATTTATTTTTTCTCTTCCTGAGAGGGAATCTGGACCCGGGTCTATAGTTGGTCTCGGAAGGTTGCGCAGTTATGGTAGAAGATAGAATTTTCAAAAATTTGGTGAAAGTTGTACCATAAACAAACACATATTCTGAAAGTTTGTCTACATGTGTGGCTATATTAACTTACATTTTTTTATATGGAACACCCTGTATTATTTGGGTAATACTGTGGAGTCCTTAGGTTCTTAGAAAATAGGTTAGATAGTAGGTATCTTGTATCTTTTGTAATACAGGGTGAAGCAAAATTCTAATTAAAGAATATCTCAAAATTTTTAAATAAAACACCCTGTATATTGTACTAACATTTGTTAGGAGTTGCACTAAGCTTTCAAATGATATAGGATTTATATGGTCAATTTCATTTAGCAGAATGAGAATATTATTAAAACTGTTAAAAAAACCAAATCCATCATGAATGTGAAAATAAAACGCACTGTACAGCTATTTTGTAATAATATAATTTTGTTTGTGTATTTTTTTTAAAACAACAACAAGGAATCACAATACAAGGAGAACAACTAAATTACTTTGAGATTTGCTGACGATTTTATCATATTTGCACAGGACTAAAAGGAGCTAAAAGAAATGTTAGAAGACTGAATTTAGAAGTAAAGAAAATCGGCCTCGAAAAGAATACCAACAAAACCAAAACTATGACAAATTAACAAATAAATTGAAATACATTAATTATAGACGGAAAACATATTACTATAGTGGACGCGTACGTATACTTAGGACAACAAATTGTATTCAAGAAAGATTTAGAAATAAAAAGACGAATAAGACTAAGGTGGGCAGCCTTCGGTAAACTAAATTATGTGATAAAAATGAAACTACCTATGAAACTAAAAACAAAAATCTATAACGAGTGCATTCTACCAGTTACCACGTA
This sequence comes from Abscondita cerata, assembly GCA_030710515.1. Lineage (NCBI taxonomy): Eukaryota > Metazoa > Arthropoda > Insecta > Coleoptera > Lampyridae > Abscondita > Abscondita cerata. The sequence goes on along the minus strand of JALBCR010000589.1, from coordinate 50,312 downwards.
CGGATGTGAGACCTGGGTATTACCACAGATAAATACACCTTACAGATATAGTTTATTTGCTGAAAAATGTAACATAAGAGATTAAGTCGTAAAATAAAATCCACTTAGAAGGCGACCGATAGTTGTATTCAATATGCACTTGAAATGCAATGTAAAAACCAGTTCTATACGGGCGAAAGTTGGTAAAAACAAACCTTATGGAAATTTGACAACAATAGAACAATAAGTTTCAATTACCTAAGGGTCAGCGGTTCTTAATATTTTTTAGTATTTTATTTGTTAGAAACAAAATTTGATTTATTAAAAGTCATAATACATTCATCAATAAATAGATAAATTTTATTTATTTATTTATTTATTTCTCAACAGACATTAATGTCAAATTATAGAGAAGAACTAATAATTTACATATGAAATATTCAGAACAAAAAAAGAAAATCTAAATTCAAATCCAAATTAAGATACACTTGAAAATTCAATTAAACAATTTTTAAATTCTTTGGGACGTGCCTTAAATATATCAATATGATCTTGGATGGTATGATATAAAATATACACGCGATACAATGGTGAGTTGAAATGATGCAGTGTGTGAGGGGTCTTGTACTCAAAAGTTAGATTATTTCGACCACATAAGCGTGGAACATGAATATTTATTGAATTTAATATGAACGGATCATCAATAAGAAAATTTATGATTTTGTACAGATAATATATACATATATGGTTATGCTTAGTTTTGATCGGTATAAAGTTGAATTCGCTTAACAAACTATTGTAACTAATATTATAAGGAGGAAAAGAATGGTGTTTGTAAAGGTACAAATATTTAAGAAAGCGTTTTTGTACTTTCTCTAACAGATTTACAAACTTAATTTGCTTTGGGGACCAAACACAAGCGCAGTAGGTTAATTTACTTAGAACTAATGATTCATATAATTTTATGATAGATTCAGTGGAGGTAAACTCCCTACAGTTTCGAATAATAAATCCAAGGGTCTTGCTTGACTTATTAACAATATGATTGATATAAGCATTAAAAGTTACTGAGTTAGACCGGGTAATTTCTTTCTCATCAATTTTATACCTATGTATAAATGGATTCTTTTTCCTAAAGTACGACACCACACTAGATTTGGCGATATTTATAGGTAGCCCATTGTTGTTGCACCATTCATTCATCAGTGTCAGACTATTCTGTAACGTTGCGCAATCCTCCATAGAGTTGATTACATAAAACAATTTAATATCGTCCGCATATAGAAGATATTGGCTACAAAGTACACTACACACATTATTTATGAACAACAGAAATAGCAAAGGTTCTAAGTTGGAGCTTTGAGGCACACCACTTACACTATTATACTTTTTAGAAACATTGTTTTTGAAGTACACAAAATTTATACGATTAGATAAGTAAGACGAGATCACCGTTATGATGTTACAGCTGATATCAAACATTTTCATATACTTCATCGATCAAAAGCCTTGCTTAAATCCGTGTATATTACATCAATTTGATTGTTCTTGTCGAGTTCGGTTGAGATAACTTGACTTATATTTATTAAGTTCGTTTCGGTCGATCGCTTTTTCATAAACCCATGCTGATGGGGTGATAAAGTAGAAGCTACAGTAGTATATAGTTCTTCTGCTAACACTTTCAAAAACTTTAGAAAAATTACACAAAATTGCTATGGGACGATAGTTAGCAATATCATTTATGTCATTAGATTTATATACAGGAGTAATACGACTGACCTTCCAGAGTGTTGGAAATACCCCTGAGGCAAGTATAACATTGAATAAATGCGTTAATGGCTTGACAAAGATAGATGCACAATCTTTAACCAAAAAGACCGGTATTTGATCATTGCCCATAATAAATAAAACTTTGATTTTGTTTAGGTGTCGAAGCACGATGTTCTCAGTAACTTTGTAATTTCCTATCTGGTCCTTCATATGTTTCCTCAGGAGTTTTTCAGTAAATGATTTACTGAAATGTTCAGCAAACCCATCTAAAATATCCTGCGGTGTCCTAAGTTCCACATTATTGTAAACCATACGCCCGGGTATTCTTGAGGTACAAAGCTTGCTGTTAATAAAGGTCCAGAATTTTTTAGGATCGTGGTTAATATTGTTTTCTATGTTTTTTATATAATTTCGGTAGCACCCGCGTTCAAATTGTTTAAATATTTTGCGCGCATTTCTGAATGCAGATCTGTTAGCTACAGTTGGATAGGATATCATTTTTTTATGATATTTAGTTTTGATCTTTAATAAGTTAATTACTTTACTATCATACCAAACAGGATAACATCTACCTGGTGACTTTCTGTGTTTCAACGGAACGTAGGTGTTAAACAGATTGTAAACTTACGCATATATTTGTTGGCAGCAGTCATTTGTTTCATGTGAAAAAAATACATTCGACCAATCCTTAGTTGAGAGAGATGTATATAATGATAGAACGTCTGCTTTTTTAAAGTTATAACTAGACCTAGATGTAGTACTAGTAAAATTACTATTTGTTGATATTGATAAATTAAACATTAGCGCTGGATGATGCCCATCTTCGGAGACCAGAGTGTCTTCTGCCTTTCTAACATTGCAGATAATGCTTTTAGATACAAACACCAAGTCCAGTAATCTATTGTTTTTATTCAGCAAATCGTTACATTGTTGCAAGTCATTGATGACCATAAAATCATTTAAGCAACTTATTTTACAATTTATTTTGTTGTTTATTAACCATTCGCGATAAGCTGGTAAATTAAAATCACCTATTAAGATTATGCTAGAAAAATTTACACTAGATTCAAGGTAGTTAAAAACAATTCATATACTTCAACCTGGATTCAGGGGGTATATATGTGCAAATGCAAATAAATTGTTTATTATTTAATGTAATTTTAGCAGCTACAACGTCTATTTCACCAATTGGCAAGTTTAGCGGAATACGAACGCAATCAATTGTATTTTTAATTCCTATAAGTGCACCTCCACCCCTTTTATTTGACGTTCTATCCGATCTTAATATACAGTAATTATTAGGAAATAGTTCATAGCTGTTGATGTTATCCTTTATCCACGTTTCAGTTAAAAGTATGATGTCAAAAAGTCACTTGCACAAATATTATTATAAAGTTCCACACATTTAGAATTTAAACCACGTACATTCTGATAATAGAAGGAAACGTTATTAATTTTATTTACATAATTAGTTAGTTCTTTTTCACATTATCTTTTAATTCGGTTCGTAGTTGTCTAAGATATTCTTGTTGAGCACGCGATAGATCGGACGAAATCTTGATATTACCGAATTTAATTGAGGTTGACTCTCTTAGCACTTTTTTAGCTTCAGATACAGTTTTAAAAATTATTTTGATAGGACGTATTTTATTGGTAGGAAATGAGCCAAGCCTTATGATCTTAACAGTACTTACGCTCACGGAAAGATTTTTAAATAAATTCATAATATATAAAGTGTCATCACTTATCATGTCCTTACTATCAGCCTTAGACGACTCCGGAACATTGTACAATATGATATTACAAGCACGCTGTTTCTGATCTTCAATTTCACTCATATACTGAAAAGGATTCCGCATTTGGATAGTATCTTTAATTTTTGATAATTCAGATTTGAGTTTTTGTTTTCATTTTCAATCGTTACTATACGTTCATTTAAGATTTTAAATTCATTTGATATTGTTAATAACAAGTCTTTTTAAATGATTCAAATTGATTTTCTAATATGCGGTGCATCGTCGTTTCAAATTCATTTGTATTAAAGTCTGTTGGAGTTTCTGTACAATCATTGTTTGGTAAGCACGACTCGCACACCCACTTATCGCCATCAGTTAGATTGGATTGAGATAAGTAGTAATCAATTCTAAAATTTTGTAGCTGGGAGCACACAGGGTGTACCCAAACTTTGCATACTTTACATTCCAGTGCATTTGAGCGAGGGTTAATGTATTTATGGCAGATATTACAATTTTAAACCATTGTTGCAAAGTATACGTATTTTCCAAAAGTGATAAGAAAACAATGACCTTACAATTTACGTTTACTATTGAAATGTACAGATTTTATTAAGAATAGCTGTAAAATATGGTTTACTTGCCCCAATTTGTTTAATTAGTACAATATTTGTACATCGAAACGTCGATTTAATATTCACAAATTAGATTTTCACAAATTAAATTTTAATTTTATCACTTAGTCGTTTAATCGTTTTTCACACGCTCAAAACACGTCTTTACTGTTCCACAACCACACATTTACCGTAAGTAAAGGATAATACAAAAAATGCACAATAAGATTTCAAAGCATACTTTTAATATGTAATTAGGAACAAATATAATTAATTATTGCTACTTGGATACTATTTAGAGATCGTTGTCACTATCACTAAAAGTAAAGTGATCGTCTTCTAAGTCACTATCCGTATTTACAGTAAAAAATATAATTTTTCAATGACAAAATTGGGACATACTGTATCAAAAGCACAGGTCAAATCAAACAATAAACCTGTCACCACTTCACCATTGTCCATCTTTTTGTGTAATTCCTGAACAATTTGCACAGCTGCATCTTCTGTTGATAAATTTTCACGAAACCCAAATTGGTTGTCCGTTAATACATTATATTTCGTTTACTGACTAATTTTTTCAATTAATTTAGAAAAGGAACTTAGCATACTAATTGGGCAAAAATTTTCCATCTCATTAATGTTCCCTTTTTTTGTAGAGGGGCAAAACAGAGGCAGTTTTAAGTCTGCTAGGAAAACATCCTTTCAGAATTGATTGATTGATGATAAATGATAATGGCTCAGCAATTTCATTTGCTACATGTTTTAAAATTCTAGAGGACACTTCATCAAATTCACTTGAATTGTTTTGTTTTAAGTTAAAAATTTGATTCACTATCTCTTGCGAAGAAATATTGTCAAAAAATAATGAATTTTGTATACTGTTACCTATAGTACAATTATGAGATAGAATTGTGAAGTGCTCGTTAAGTTTTGTTACGGCTACCAAAGAAAAAAACTTGCAAAACAATTTGCAACGGTTAGCGGATCGTCAACACTTATATTATTGATGTTAAGGAAAATATTATACATCTCATTTTTCGACGTATGTAATTGATCATTCACAATTTTCTAAATATTTTTATTTTTGTTTTCTGCGCAATCGATTTGTTTGGCAAAAAACTGTTATTTTCTAAATATAAGTTTATTGTTGAATTTCTTTTTTCTTTCTTTATAGAGCTTTGTAACATGTTCTTGTCTAATATTAGTAACTAACCAATGTAAGTTTTTCAGTTCTACATATTCATCCATCAGATCCTTAGTAAACCAATTCTTTTTTTGTGATTTCGTTTTAATTGCGTAAACAATAACAAGACAAGAAAAATCTAAATTTTCTAAAAATACTGTATAAAATTTATCAAACATTACTTCAACGTTGTTGTTATAACATTCCTTCCAATCTACCTGATTTAATAAATTACGCAATTTTTCTAAGCAAGTAAAAGACAAGTTACGCTTTGATTTAGTTTCTTTAATTTTCTTAGCAGGCAATGGGATATTGAAGGAAAGAATTAAAGATAAGTGATCAGCAATGCTAGCATTAATAATCTTGATATTGTAGTTTGATTCTAACATGTCGGGAACCATGTAATCAATTATTAAGCAAATAAAATACTAAAAATATTGAGAACCGCTGACCCTTAGGTAGCCATAAGGTTTGTTTTAACCAACTTTCGCCCGTATAGAACTGGTTTTACTTTGCATTTTAGGTGCATATTGAATACAACTATCGGTCGCCTTCTAAGTGGATTTTATTTTACGACTTAATCTCTTATGTTACATTTTTCAGCAAATAAACTATATACCACCGTATGTAATAAATTGGACGTCAGTTTTTGGCGGAGATTTGGAAATAGCGTTGATTGTAGTATTTACTACAATCAACGGAAATAGTTTGGAATCGGTTCACTATTAGTATACAGATGGCTCTTGTAAAAATTTACTATAGTTTCCTTTCTTATATTATAGCATAGAACCAAACGGAACAATAAATGCAATACATGCGAATTCAATTACAATTTCTGTTTCTACAATTTCAAAAACAGTTTCTAGTATTATAGAAACAATATAATAAATTGTTTTATCTTTTAAGTAAAGTGTAATTACAAAACAAACTATGTTCCGGATAAAAAAATATTACTTAAAGTTCTGTATAAATTCAGAATATTTTTAAATGTTGTGAATAACATCTATTACTGTTTTCAAATTCTAAGTGAAGATTGTTTTTTTGTAAAACATTCATTCACACCCCAGCAAAATGACACAATAAAATTACACATTTTTTTCATTGTGGTATCTATACTAAAAAAAAATTCATTCTATACTTTCATTCATAATATTTACAAACTAAAACAAAAACTACAACTAATTATAGATTTGTTTTTTGCAACAATGTTTATAACACTTACAACAATGTAGAATAGTATCAAAATTTTCCTTATTTAAAATATACGGTGCAAGTTCAAAAATTGTTTGTTTTAATTTATGAGTCTATAATTTGAGTTATAGATTTGTTTTTTGGAACAATGTTTAAAACAACTAGAACAATGAAGAACAGTATCAAAATTTTCTATATTTAAAATAAGGAGTGCCAGCTCAAAAATTATTTTTAATTGGTGAGCCCATAATTTGAGTTACAGATTTGTTCCTTCGGAACAATGTTTAGAACGACTACAACAATGTAGAACAGTATCAAAAACTTCCAAATTTGAAATAAGGGTGCCAGCTAAAAATTGTTTTTTAATAAGTAAGCCTATAATTTGAGTTACGGATTTGTTCTTCTGGAACCATGTTTAGAACAACTAGAACAATATAGAACATTATCAAAATTTTAGATTTTTGAAAAAAGAGTCCCAGTTGAAAAAGTAGTTTTTCTCATTTATTCAAAAACTATTTGAGTTGAAACAGTGTTACTCTGTAACAATGTAGTACAAAATAAAAAAATTTGAGAAATGAGGTGCTAACTTCACTGACGTCAATTATTGGCTTCTGAGCATCAATAAAATAAGAACAGTGACAAAACCAAATGAAACGATGTGCGTTTGTTTTGTGCACAATTTTATATTTTAAAAAATATGATTTTTAGGAAACGCAAGACTTGTAACTTTAGATCCAAAGACTCTAAGAAACCGTTATGTTTGTGAATGTCATTTTACAACTGAAGCATTCACAAAACCGGACAAGAAACGTTTGCTTAAGTTTTCCGCGCCATTACCGTACAAATCCCAAAATATATCATCTGAATTTTCACCAGAAGTGATGACTCCTAAGAAAGCTTACAAACCAACTTTTCCAGCTTCATCTCCTCCTCTCAATCGAAACAAGAATTTAAAAAAATCAGACAATAATGAAACTCCTATGGATAGTCCACAAACCCAAGACTGATTAATTGATGTAGCATTGTTACCATTGTCATCATTAAAACATAATAAAAGAAAACTATATGAATCCGAGATTAATTATTCGAGGAAAAAATTAAGAAGTTTAGTAGAAACTAAAACAAAATGATAAAAAACGAACACTCACAAATTACTAAATTAAAAAAAAAGGTATTAAAAATTAAACAATTACCCATGGTTAAAAGATGAAACAGATTTTGCAATTTTTTCGTATTACAAATCCCCTACAACATATAAATTTTTAAGAAAACAAAATATAGTGTTGCCTAGGATTAGCAGTATTAGGCAATGTATTGGTTCATCTCATTACAGACCGGGGTTTAGTCCGAAGCTATTACAACAAATTTGACTAAAAGTTAATGGTATGACTGCACAAGAACGCACGTGTGTTGTCTGCATTGATGAAATGAACATCAAAAGTTCATTGGAATATTCTAATGTCATGGATTTCATTGAAGGGTTTGAAGATCTAAGAATTTTAGGAAGAAGTAAGAAAGTGGCTTAAAAAGTTTTAGTGTTTATGGTTTGTACAGTGACTGGAAGTTACCATTTGGTTATTTGATAGCTCATACCGGTGTTTCATCTAATAACTTAGTTATTTTATTAAAAACTGCCATAGAAAAGCTATTTAACTGTGGATTATTGTGAAATAATTCATATTAAAATTATTATCGTTTACCTTATTTATGTGATTAAATTTCTAATATAAAGTTTATTGTTGTTTTTATGTCAATAAGCATATGTATTATACTAATATTACATAGTTTTAATTAATTTTAAAATAATTCTTCTCACTATATTATTTTTAAGTTGTACTGTGTTTAGATTCGAAACACCTCCAAAGAATTCCTATAAGAAATAAGAGTCACGTAACTGAAAAATCCCACAAAAGTTGAGTTAAAATTTGGTGGGCGATTTACTCACCGTTACATATACAGGGTGTGTCTCGACGATATCATGTTGTTCTTGCACCGGAAGTTGACACCAACTTTGTTATTCTAAGTATAATGCTCCAATTTTTATTTTATTTTTGGTTTGCGCATAAAATTTTACGTCTTGTACTACTAGGTTTGGCCTACTTATCTCTTACCATAATTAAGAAAAAAAAATAATTGAAGGCGTTATCAACGAATATTTGAATTTACTAAAAAATTAATATTTCTTGAAACATAAATGGCAGATAAGCGAAACTAGTACAAGGCTTAGATATAGCATTAGACTTTGTTTTCAGTATTAAACATTTTATTATTTATTTATAGGGGAAGTCCGGAAGTAACGGTAGTTAAGAAAATTAAAATTGCCAAGGAGTCAATTTTTTGAAATGCGAAAGTTTACGAGCTATACAATTAAGTAATATTTAGTGACTAAAACGAGAAGTAACACACAAAAAAGGTATAAGTAGATGGAAAAAGGCAATTTCCAATTAAAAAATAAAGTAGCAGTTATGCAGCTTTTTCACACATTTGACATCTTCCCTATCCAGCCACAATTCTGTCTCTACCATCAAATTTGATCGAATGAGTGGTGGAGACGGTGAAGCTAGAGTGGTGCAATAAAACGATAGGCAACTCCTTCTGGTGGAAAAATCTTAGCAACGCAACTAATATGTCCTATTGCATGGAGTATCTGTAAGGTGTATTTATCTGTGATATTACATAAAAGAACGCTAAACACAATGCAAGTACATCAAAGCGCAATCTAAAGAAGGATATTGGGAATATCACTTAGATATGGAAGAGACAACCAATGGATAAGGCAAAGAACTAAAGTTAGTGATATAACGCAGAGAATATGTTTCCTTAAGTGGCAGTGGGCTGGATATGCTGCTCGACATTTTGATAAGTGGAGTAATAAAATAACAAGATGGCGACGCTGGGGAGAGACGAGAAGTATAGGTAGGACCACCGCTACGTTGATACGACGACCTGAAAAGATCCGCGAGGCTGAACTGGTATTAAAGAGCCCAGAATCTTAAAAACTGGAGGGACAGCGAATCGGTGGAGAGAGGCTAAATGATGATGATGTACACTCATGAAATTTAAAACTTGGACACCACAATTTCTGTAAAAAAAAGTTTGCACATTGTGAAGCGGGCTTAAGGGTATCATTTACAATTCTAACAGCAGGTAGTCTCAGCAGGGGTTATCTTATAGAAGGACTGTAGAATGAATCATTACACTAAGCACGTTTTAGAAAATAGGTAATTTACGTTGCTTACTTAATTTTTTCTTTAAAGAATATATTTGAAGGTATCGCTAATTAAACACCATAGCTCGATTAATTATCGAATCAAAATTTTGTTTAGGAAATGTTTACAAAATAAAATTAGAAATAATTTTGATTTAAAAACGTCTACAAGCAATAACTTTTAAATTAAATCAAAAACTAAACATGGTTATTTGGGTTGACTGATTATTACTTATTTTTAAATAAATCTAACCTACTAATTATTGTAAGTTATTAAAAAAAATCATTAAACTCTCTATTCATAATATTTAGTCCTTACAAAATGTATATTTTATGACGTTTCATTTTTTTCTGTAGTTAATATAAAAAGTGAAAATAAAAACTAAGGCAATTCTTATTGTCAACGTATATATTTAGTTTTTGACAAGAATTTATTACATAATTATAATTAAGATACCAAGTTATAGTTTAAAATTAAATGAAAACGTTTTTTTTAAAATAAAGGTATTACTATATAAATAAATATAAGAAATCAATAATGGGTGTGACCTCCATTATTATTGATACATTCTTGGAGGCGTCTGCTCATTGACGCTATCAAGGTATCAATATAATTAATATTAATCGTTTCCCATGCGGTATCAATGGCTGCAATTAGTGCATTACGGTTTACTGGTATAAAATTTGGCCCTTGTTGTCTTCGGATAACAGCAAGTATTCGAGCCCAAACATTTTCGATAATGTTAAAATCTGGGCTTTTTGCTGGCCAGGGTAACAGCTCCAAGTTATTTGCTTGTAACCAGTTGCGCACAACCTGCGAAGTATAGGGTCATCATATCCCGATAGTTAATTATCGAATGTTCCAAGAAAATATGTGTAAATAGTAAATGGAATCTACTAACGTAACGTTAAGTCGTTAATTATAGTTACATAACTCTCCTTTCATAAGATATAGTTCATATTAATATGCTTATTGTAAAGCTTCGTACACACCTGAACAACAAACCGAGGAACAAACAGAACAACGAAACGAACGGCAATCGGAACATTAATTTGGACGGTGCTACGTACGAATTTTAGAACAGATTCGCATTTTTCACATTTCCTGGCTATGAAGTTTACGGCAGCTGATATTTGGTGCCTATTATTACGCAATGTTTCACATGCGTCTTTAATTAAATGCACTAGCTCATCTCTCATATTAATGAGATTCTGATAAACCAAACCCGCAACAGTACCCCAAACACAATAATGTATCCCTGATCTGGCGCCCTAGACATACGTACTTTTCACCTTCGAGGAAAATGTGTGTTACACCACTCCTGAACTCTTTTGCCATAGTGTGGAGGCGCCCATTCATTTGAACCAATGACTGGACTCTATCGTTTAGAGGAACGTCCTCAAAGTAATTGGAAAAATCTTCTTCCAAGAAGGCTAAGAAATGCTCTGAATTTAGTCAAAGTGGTAAGAAATGAGGTCTAATTAAATTATCACCAAGAACTCCTAGCCAAACATTAACACTAAATTCGGTTTGAAAGGAATGCGGCCTAATTTTATAGGGATTTTGGTGAGCCCACACATGTAAATTGTGGAAATTTACTTTCTCTCTCTGTGTAAACGTTGACTCATCAGTTCAAATAATTTTTCTTGGAAATAAATGGTTTCTATCTATTAAATTTTACATCCATCGACAAAAATTAACACGTTTAGGGCCATCTTCTGGAAGTAAATCTTGAACCGGTTGCAGATAGTACGGTGTTCTTTAATCCTTGTGGAGTACTTATATTTTCTCTTCTTACATCTTTACCTTACTTACATCTTTTGTGAAGTTTTTAACTTTTATTTAAAGTTGAAATGACAGACAGTAAACAATAATAGACAAATGTAGCATTAGTTCATGGCTTTCTTTAATTAATAAAATTTGCTTTCTAACCCAATTTTTTTCATCATGTATTAGTTTATAAAAATAACGATATCTCAAAACCTACGCAAAATAAAAAAGAAACGTCAAGAGAAGCGTTTCTAAGGAAAAAGTATGGGCTATGATATGACCTGCATCAGAATATCTTAAAGTTACAGCTTAACAAAATTTAAAATTGTCAAACTTTTTAAACGGCCCCCGTATCTGTCCAGATTTTTTTTTTAAATTAAAAAAATACCCAAATGCTGAACATGTCTACCAAATTTCATTTGAATAACTTTTTTCGTTTAGGAATTAAAACCAAAAAACTGGTTTTTGGGGAGCACCTTTAAGGGTCGCTAGCTTTGCTAGGGGGCACTTTTAGTCCATAGTTTATATGACACCTTTTTTTTCCACCTTTTAAGTTTCCTACAATCAATTCGGACCACCCTGTATCTATGTGAAGAATATGTTTAAAATATTTTTAAAAACGATAATGCATCTCTCTAAAGTGTCCGTTTGGCTTGATGAATTACGTTCTATATCTGTAAAACACTCTGAATACTAAGTTTTATTAAATTGGAGAAGTTTTCTTTAAGATATCGTGTTTTACCCTGAAAGCATAACTTTGTTCCAAAATTGTACAAAACAATGGGTTACAAAAAATAGTTCAAATACATAATGTATTTTTATAACTTCTTTGTGTAATAAACACTCAGAAAGATATTGTGAAAAAAATTAATTTGACGTGATATTTGTTTTTAGTAAGTTGTAATTCAAATCAACTAACTTTGATTCGTCAAAAGTAGCAAAGGAAATATTATGTAAAAATTTTCAAATAAATTAGATGTTTTCGAGAAACCAGACGTAACTAAATTCTTAAAATTTTGAAGTACGACATTTTTGGATACACCCAATTGTTATAAAATATTTAGAACATTTAACTACGTTCTGTGTTATCCGCAGTTGTCTGAATAATATTACGTATTTTGCTCAATCTAGAGGTTTGCTACCTTATGCTGAGTGTTGTAAAATATAGACTATCGCTGGAAAGTGTTTAATTTGCCTGTTCGTATCTTTATTTTCAATTAACATTGAAACTTCTTTTCTTAGTGTATTTTTTAAATAATGTGTACATTAATAATCTTGAGTATTTTATGAATTAAATAATGATTATCCTACAGGGTAATATTGCGCACATTAAAATAGAATTCTAATTTTTAAATAGACAACCGTATGGATTGTAACGTTTAAAAACGGAAATTTATGGTTCTTCAACTTTCAACGATCTTAATCAAACTGTTAATGAGAAAATCTGCTTTTAATGTATGAATGATAAATTACAGTTTGATGGAATAACTTAGCTAATAATAAATAAATAAATTCAAACTAAAATTATAACACATAGAGTTTTTAGTTAGCGTTCTTTATAATGTGAAATATAAAATTTTATCTTTTATCTTTCCAATTTTAATTTAATAAGCACATTAGTAGATAATAATTAAACTTTCCATTAATTTACCTAGGTAGTTTATGCCTTATCCTGACGATTGCCAGTTAGGCATTTAATAGAAAGAATTTCCGTAACAACACCGTTTAGACACCTTGTTAGAAAAAGTATCATTTCGATTTCCGCTTGACGACTTTTGACCTGGAGACGTCTGTCGTATGAATGACACCATTAATATTTCAGTTCGAGTGTCCTCTAGTACGTTTTGCTTTCTGCAGCCCATCCTTACCGTCGGCTCGACACTCAAGGTTTTTATAATACTGTTTTATTTAAATAAACAAAATTTAAGAACTTTGCTGAAATTACATAAAAATGCTTAAATTTCTAGGTGCCAAAATCCCTAGGTATTATTTAAATAAAGTATGGTTGCTAATATAGAAACTTGCTTAAAATTCCATGTAATTCGAATTCTAATGATATAACACACTACATTTATAGACGAGTTTCTATTAGAAAAGCATTGACGATTGATATAGTAAACTTCTATGCAATTGCATTTTGCTTCTCTGTAAATAACAAATATATTATGTTGTTACCTCGTTCAAATAATACATTCTAACATAATTAATCCATCATAACATATCAAATAATTACAAAAAAATACAGAATAACTAATAAGTAACTGAAAGTAAATAACTCCTAATAGCATTTTCAATTAATGACTAAAACAATTACAATAATGAAAATAAAATGAATTAAATTAAGTATGTTAAAATAATTGTTATACTCTAAAGTTAATGCTTTAATATTTAATTACTCTTTCAAATAAAAATGCTTCTTCACGTATTCTTAATTAATTAATTAATCTCCTTCAAATTAACTGATTTTTTACGTATTATATTAACTTTTGAAAACTAAAGAAGCCCCTATTTATTAGAGGGAAACGTCAAGCAATTCTGCACTAAAAAAGCAGTGTCTACTTTTTTTAACCTCCACCTTGAAAATCATCAAAAGGAGTAATATTATAAATAAAACCGATACCAGAGAAGTATGCCCAGTTTATACATGGTCTTCAAACTTAGGTCGGCACTATTGCTAACTTCGTTATTATTAGAGCTACAGGGTCGGTTAAATAGGCAAACTAGTAGCATTTCTTTCTCTCATCACTATAATGAAAATAGAATAAAAATCGAAAATTGCGTTCGCAAGTTATGTCAAATTGTTTTGTTTTTTCTAATAAGACACCCTGTATACAATATTCTCAATCAATAGGAAATTGAATACTGAACAAAAAGTGTCCCATTATTTTGTATCCTAAAGTCAAAATTGACAGAGCTATTGATGATTTTTCAAATAAGTTTAAAGTGGCTGTGATTTTATAAACTAAGTACAATCGTTTGTTGTATAAATGTCATCAGGATGAAAATGTCAAATTAAAGTTTTTCTGGTAAACAGTTTACAGCCACTAAAAGCGTTTACACGCGGGCTCAAAAATGCTTGGATCAAGAGGGTGACGTTATTGAGCATCTAATTTGAATGTTTCTTTTAATGTTCACAGAATAAATGAAAATAAACCATATCCTTTCACTTCATGGATATTCCTCTTTCTTCATTTCATTTACCACTTCTGCTGGATATAGCCACCGTAAATTTTGTATGTTGATTTATCCCTATCACGAAATAAGTGTCTGCCGTGACCAAGATTCGAACCGCCTTGACCAACGGTTTTCCAACTAGTAAATTTGACTACGTCCTTGGCATTACTACTCGACCACCCGCGGATGTGATATTCCTCCTACTTTCTACTTTATGGTAAGGCAAAGTTATAACTAACACAGCCACCTTAACCAATTTGAAAAATCATCAATAACTCTGTCATTTTTGACATTAGCTCTGTCATTTTTGACTTTAGAATAAAACATAATAAGACACTTTTTGTTCAGCATTCAATTTCCTATCGATTAAAAATATTGTATACAGGGTGTCCTATTTGAAAAAATGGAATAATTTGACATAACTGGCGAACGCGATGTTCGATTTTGATTCTGTTTTTACCATAGTGATAAGAAAAACAAATGCTACTAGTTTGCCTAGTTAACCAACACTGTAGCTTTAATAATAACGAAGTTAGCAATAGTGCCGACTTAAGTTTGAAAACTTTGTATACTGGTTTTTTAATACTCAGTAATCAAAACGTATTATCATTTTCAAAATGTTTGCATTTTTTTTTAATTTGTGTTTTATTTTTAAAATTATCAAAAACCTGTCAGCCATACAGTGTAACCAGTTAAGTGCGCATTATATTTTTTTAATTAACTTTATTCGAAAATTGATTTTAGCATCAATTTCTGCTACGATCAAAATAAAAATTGATTAAAAAGTAGTAGTCACGTGTTAAGCTTTATATATCAAATTTAAAAACTTTTTCCAGAAAAATTTAAAAGTTGGGTTATTTCTCAAAACACCGAAAAAAAAACTATTAAATGCAATTTTGAGTCTATAATTAAGGTACAAAAGATAATTTAGATTTTTGCTAATTTTTGCAAATTACAACAATGTTGAAACGTAAAATCTAGTTAGACCTAGATAAAAGTTCTTAGTTTTTATAATATTTTATTCCTTACACATTTCCATTCAAATATATCCATTTTTCTACAAAATTCAAATAGGTCCATTAGAATTTGATTACATGTTTATTTACGTTTTAGTCTGTTTAAGTTAAATTTCATAAAATAAGTGTTTTTGAAAAAATAGTTTGTGCTTTAAAATAATTTACGTAATTATTATAAAGGGTGCTAATTAAGTATGTGGCCAAACTTTCGGATATTGTTCCTTACTCAATTTTAAGACAAACATTTGTATAAGAATAGGTTCTAAACGGTTTTGTTTTTATTAAATGGGGTGTTCAAATTTTTCAAAAAACGTTTTTCGTAAATAACTAGAAACGCCAATCAGTATGACGTTGAAGCTATTTTAAACTGGTTTGTATAATTTTATCAGAACAGTGCATCGAGATTAATTATCACACGAGGTTCTTTTGAAAATAAAGTAGGTACTCAATTTTTTTTCAGCAACTATTATAAGTTTAGTGCATTTTTTTAGTTTTAATTTTGGGATTTTTTGTTACTTTTAAAACGTAGCATCAATGGCACTCTTATTTTTTGTTATTTTTCAAAAAATACAGTAATAATTGATTGTAAATCATAAATTCTTATCAAATTAGAAAACAAATATTAAAAATCATTTTTTTCTAAATTAAACCTCGGGCACTACCTCTGTACACGTCACTAGTAAAATGATACAAACCATTCTGGTTTAAAAAGATTCTTCTGTATACTGTAACCAAGTTTCAACCTCCTACTAATTTACGTCTTTTAGTTATTTAAGAAAAACGTTTTCTAAAAAACAAAGCCACTTAGGGCCTATTTATATATAAACTTTTTGTCTTAAAATTGAGTAAGAAACAACATCTTGAAGTTTAGCTACATACTTAATTAATACCCTGCATTACAACCATTATTAATTTTCTTAATTAAATTGTTCCTAAATAATGTTGATGAATGTACATTTTGCGTTATGCTATTATAGTATATTCCTAATAAGTAAAATGTGTGTCTTGCGACATCTCGTGTAAACATTGACACGTGTGAATAGCCAATTGATAGTTGGCTTTATCGACAACGTGTGTTTTAAGCATTAAAGCTATCGCTTAAATAGCGCTTTGCACTTTAACACACACATGTCGTTACGGATAACTGTTGGCATTTTTCTTAGTTTATATTCGTAATATTAACAACTTTTCTATGCGATATTGATAACATTACAATCAACTATTGTCGTGCATTATTTAGTTGTTAATTAGTTTAGTTATTGCCGTTGACTGTAATATTAATAGAGCATATCTTTTTTTATTAAAAATCTTTTTGATTTTAAATATTATTCGCCTGCATTTGTCATGCTATTTTTTAATCAGTAGTGACGGTACATAGAAGTATGTTGCAGTTAATGAATCAGCACTTGATTCATAGTTGTTTATTATTTAGTAACTAAGAACTTCATATTGTATTATTTCATTTTGTATTAATTTTTTTATCGGTAGTTTTCACCTAGAGTGTTGCAGCAAAGTGACTTGCAATTTATTCGCACATTGACTTTCCCTTCTTTTTCTTTTCTTTTTTGTAGTACAGTCTTTCCCGCTTTTTGAGTTAGCTATCCAAAATAAACTTCGTTTTTTCTTGAATATTTACAATTTAATTTAAAATAATTTTTATGTACTTATTTCCTTAATTAGGAATTAATTGTTTATTATCTAATAGTCATTTG
This sequence comes from Abscondita cerata, assembly GCA_030710515.1. Classification (NCBI taxonomy): domain Eukaryota; kingdom Metazoa; phylum Arthropoda; class Insecta; order Coleoptera; family Lampyridae; genus Abscondita; species Abscondita cerata. The sequence goes on along the minus strand of JALBCR010000589.1, from coordinate 32,961 downwards.
GTTTGATTTGTCCATTATGATAACAGGCTTCTTTTTTTTGCATTGCATTTATGCACAATGAAACTCATTGTTTGACTTCAGTTTAACCTATTTTTAATTGTATTTGTAGTTATGACTGAGGGTATATTAAATGAAGTAGTGAGCGTACCGGGTTACCGACTAAAAGACTAAAATTCCAAACCAGTAACTGTAATTTTAACTGTGATGGTTATTTTTATTTTCTTTCTATCACTGTATACTACAAGACACCAAGCTTGCAGTAAACGTCTTGTAAAGGCCACCGACGACTAATGTTGAACATTTCCTTGGGTTTATAGACGATGTGTTTCAAGATATTATTTGTTCACACAATAATTTTTTGTGTTTTCAAAACATTAATATTATATTTTCTAGGTTAAGAACATCCCGGACTAAACCGGCACTCATTCAGATATCATTTTAAGTGATCTAAATTCTATCCCATCATGTACCGATTGAACACAATTGATGACAAGTTTTATTTTTTAATTCTATTCTACTTGATATCTCTAGTATATAAAACTGTGGAATTTTACAAACCTCCAATACGTTATTGCCTTACGAATAATATCAAAATTTTTGTTACTGGAATTTTGAAGCTAAACCACGTCATTTTAAAAAAATAATTAATTATTTATATCGTGAAAGGACATAGTCTATTTACAAGTTTTCTAATTTTTCCTTCAAAGATCACCTTTGGAAGCAATACGACAAATAGCAGATAACGTTCAACTTTCAAAAATTGAAAAAAAAACACATTTCAAGGCTAACGGTTGATAGTACATTAATAGAAAAGTTGTAGAGAATTAAATTTTACATTGATCAAGAGAACAATATAGAAGGTGTTCTATTTGGTTTTATCAAATTATTCATTATTCTCAATTACAAAGTTTTACATTTTTCTCATACCCTTTATAATATATGTCAACTTTTAAATCATAGATAGTTAGAGTCGTTACCGCCGTAAGTGTGAATAAAGTTTAAATTTGATGATTCAAATAACAACCTAAAAACGTGAAATATCTGAAGTTTGATATTGACCCAATTAAATGTTTAAAAATATATCTCGATAAGTATCATTTTTTTAATAAAACTTGTATGCATAAAGTCGCCATAGTTTTTCAAGCAGTTTCAGAATAAAAAATATATGTTTGTATTTACAATATCAAAGTAAACAGGTGGTCCTTGAAAGTGAGACACACTGTATAATGGAAAACAGTTTAAAATTGTAGCTACTGAGGAACCTAAAAAAATTGTCAAAACCGATGTTGAAAAAATTTACGTGTTAAAGGCAATATCAAAGGTCCGCATACTACACGGACAGGCTGTATCTTATAAAATTATAACATTTACACTAATATATGAAATATATTATACGAACATATTTTTAAATATCTCTTAGATGTGCTTTTATAATATTTGGAAAATATTCTCAGATTGTTTTTACGTTTTTTTGTAAAATACACATAAGCTCAGATGTATATTACATAACAATTAACATTATAAATATATTATATGGAGATATTCTGTAAACATACCAAGATTAATACACCGTTTTAAGCACGATAAATTTTGTAAATAGTGATCTGTGAAACGTTATTCCAGTTGATTGCTTATTATCTACACGGGACCTGCTCACACAAATACGTAATGCACATGAAGCCATTATTGTTACAGTATCTTACAACTTGTCCAAGCAAAAAACATCCACTAAACACACACGAAACACAAAATTAACACTACAGTTGTTAGCACGTCTATACTGACAATACACACTGAACAATATGGCGGAGGTGATCCCGCTTTTAAAACGTGTATGTCGCATCTCCCCTATATCACGTCAGTGTAGTGAACGGAAGTGTTTTTATTTCTGTTGTAACTACTAGATAATTCATGTATGTGTAGCACTTGTAATTTTGTTCTTAATTTGGTCGATATAAAATATTTATTGTGGAAAGTGATAACGAGCAGGTGAAACTTGTGATATAGCTATAATATAAGAATTGTCAAATGAGTTCAATCACACATAAAATGTGTAAGACTCTTTTAAAATTAATTGAAACAAGATATGACAGAGATTTGGAACAAAAACTTGAGGACGCAGAATTGCAGATACAGGATTTTGTAAAAATTATCTTTCATCAAAAATTAGAAATTGATAATATTCAAAAGCATAACCAAGGATTAAAAGCATTTTTGATGAAAGAAGAAGTAAATGTGTGAAATAAGAAACTGAAAGACGCTGTAACTGTAATTCAAAATGAAAATTTATTATTAAAAGCAGAAGTTGAAAAACTGACCTTAATCCAAAACGAAAACGTAATATTAAAAGTCGAACACAAGAAATTAAATCTACTACAAAAGAAAATGCATCATTAAAAGGAAAAGATTTTGAAACTAACGGAAACTGAAACATTAAATAGCAGACCTAAAAAAACAAATAAGGGTATTCAAACAACAAAAATAATTAACACCACAATTAATAACTCTAATCGGAGCAACAGTAGTAACTTAAATTTGGCATCTAATTCTACAGGAAACTTAAAGTGACATAATCAAGTTCGAAATCAATCGATTCAAACCCTAAAATTTACCTCTGCAACTCAAACTAAAAGGCAAAACTACACGGAGAGAACGTTCTGCCAGTCCATCTTTAAACAGAAATAAGTAATCATTAGAAGAACTACGAACCTTAAAAACGTGTTCAGTACATAATGAAGACGCATTGAAATCTCGAATACTGATATGTATTAGGTGACAGTCATGCACGTGGTATGAGTAATATAATTCGTAAATTGATTGATTCGTCAAAACCCAATGCACTGATAGAACAGTACCTACTTGTGTGATATAATTAAACTGACAACGAATTTTACTTTAATGGATTACGTAATCATAGTAGGAGGATCCAACAACGCAATCAGTGGAAAAGGAATTATAAACGCATCTATGGATCAACTAAATATTATCAAGAAGAAATCAAGCTTAATGCTTATTTTTAGCCCATTCTTGCATAGAAGACCAGTTTTAAATAAATTCATCGCCAAAATCAATCTTACTATGTATAATTCACTTAATTTCCAAACGAGTAACGATTACATACATATTCATTTTAACTTATTGTTTCCCGATAATACCTACTTTATTAACCAGAGTTTACACCTTAATACGTCTACTAAGGAAAAATTAGCTGCCATTATAATAAACAAGATGAAATCTAATAAACCGACCAACGACATTTTTTTAAATAGTGACGGTGATAATGTTTATATCAATAAAGATAACTTGATATACATTGACACAATAATGAAAAACAAGAATTTTAGTTATTAACAACGCAGATCTGAATCATTCTTCATATTTAAAGGACTACCAAGCAGATTCAAATACTTCAACGTTTAATCTCTATAATAACCAATTCTTACTGATGCACCCAAATGTGAAGAGTTTACTTAATAAATTCAATTTACTAGATTTCTACCTTTACAATCATAACTTTGACTTTCTATGTTTTACTGAACACTGGCTGTGCGTAAGTAAAATTAGTGATGTCAATATATACCGATATACTAATGTAAGCAAATTTTGTAGGTCAGAAAGAAAACATGGTGGTAGCTTCATTTATGTTAAAAATTACATCGCTCAGAGTTTTAAAAACTTAGAATCTATCTGTAATCTATTGGTCGAGTATCATTTTGAGTGCTCTGGGGTATTTTGTGGTAAGTTGTGTATTGTATGTGTGTATCGGTCGCCAAATGGAGATTTACAAATATTTTTACTACAGTAAACATTAAACATTAATGAACTTGTTAAAGAACCAGTACAATCATATTATCATAACAGGTGACTTTAACATCAATGCTACGGAAAAACCGTCAGAATATAAACATTTAAGCGATATTATTAACATATTTAATTTTAAAGTAATTTCTAACAGCCCTACCAGAATAGTAAGTTATAATCCGTGGGCCCGTGACATAATGTGTTGGGAAACTTGTATGTCAGCTTTTAGATCAAAAAAATGGGGACTGTACTGTAGGGATATTAAACATTTTGAAATCTATGTTTTTAGACCGGTTATACCATGTGAAGCTCGGGACGCTATATTTTCTTTAAAAACGGAAGGTCATATGGATACAATGAAATCCCTGTCAAATTAGTTAAACGATGTGCTGAACAGCTTTCAACTCCTTTAGCAGATATTATTAACGATTGGTGGTACACGGATATTTCCCTTACGAACTAAAACTTGCGAAATTATTCCTATACCAAAAAAGGGGACTTCTAATAACATCGATAATTTCAGACTTGTGGCAATGTTAAGTATATTTTCAAAAGTAATTAAAACTATAGTATGTAATTGTCTAACTGATTACCTAAACAATAACAATTTAATAAGTGATGCCTAATACGGATTTCGGAAAAATAAATCAACTGAAACGGCGACGACTGACTTTTTCAAAATGTCATTGGAAATTTAAACAAAAAGCAAATGTGTATTTGGAATATTTTATGATCTCTTTTGTGCATTTGATACACTAAACCCAACGTTCGTAGGAACAAAATTAAACCAATTGGGTATTCTTGGAAATATTAATAAATTAATCTTATTTTATCTGGATCAACGTCGCTTCTTTGTTAAAGTAGAAACATCTCAATACTTTATATCAACGATCTATCCCAACATTTGAGCGAGTTTCAACTTTATATGTATGCTGATGATGTATCAATTGTAGTTTTAGAAAATGATCCCATCACAGCTAGTGATAATGTAGCATTTTATGTGTTTAGTGGTGAATGTTTAAAAAAACAGTGATTATGCAATTTGGTACATTGAGAAAACCATTACCATCAATCACATTTAATATTAAAGACCATGCAATAGAGACATCGACGAATTGTACTTTTTTGGGTTTATATTTTGACTACCAACTTACCTGGATCAACCAAATTAATCACATAAGATCAAAATTAAATAAATCTATGTTTCTGCTATTATCTCTTAAACATAGCTTAACAAACAGTTGTCTTCTAACAGCATATTATGGTACGTTTTATCCACATTTAAGTTACAATATTTTGTTATGGGGTAAGTCAGCACACACTAGCAATATATTCATACTCCAAAAGAGAGCAATTCGGATAATATGAATATAAATCATGTCATGATACTTTTACAAGGAACAAAGTTTTAACATTAATTTCAATTTATATTTATAAGATATGCAGTTACATATATATGACCAAAACTAAACTAACAAAAAATTTAGATTTGCATACATACAATACAAGAAAAAAAATGACTTTTGTGTTCCGAAACACTCACACGCGTATTGCAAAAAGTCTCCTAATATGAGCGGCATTGAAATATTCAATAAGTTGTCTCAAAATTTAAAGAGCAGTACAGATATCCAAAATTTCAAAAAAATACTAAAAAAATATATTGTTTGCCATGCAACTTCTCTTACTGCAACATTTTTATATCCAGAAGTGTTGTTATATACCTACTATTATATTATTTATTATTTATAATATGTGTTTTGTGCTATATTTTATACTGTTTTGTTTTTTACAGTTCTTATCTACTCTTGTAGGCAACTAAGATAAATAAGTAAACTATAAACTATAAACTATTACATTGTGTTCAATTCACAAAATTGTCTTTCACACATTTTTAAGAGAGTTTCTGATATCAACAGCAGTTATGTCTAAAATACGGTTTGGAATCACTGTTTCCATATGTATATTATTTGTAGACACAAAGTATTTTTTTTAATAATACGTATTTTATGAAAGTAACTTAAACAGACTGAAATTAAAATAAACTTTGCGTCACATGTGATTAAATTTTAATAACCATATTTCAGTTTGATAGAAAAATGCATACTTTAAAGATAGTTATTAATCATTTTCGATTACAGAGTGTGACAATTTTTTGCTCATACCCTGTATAACCAATTCCAATTTTTAAACCATAGACAATTAAAGTCGTTACCGCCTTAAGTGAGGATTTGATATCTAAAATAACAACCTAAAAAACGTGAAATATCTGAAAGCCGATATTGACCCAAGAAAGTGTTTCAAAATTGATATCTCAAAAAGCATCACTTTAAATCTACTTTTTAAAGGCAATATCAAAGGTCCGCGTACTACACGGACAAGCTGTATTTTATGAGTTATATTACTTTCAACAAATTTCGTTCGTTACTGAATTTTGTGTTTTTCAAGAAGTCATTTATGTCCATCTCGTTCTCTTAGCTCAAGTACTTGCTGAGATTTCTTATCCTAAAAACCTTATTTGACATGATACTCAAAAAGTGTATTGCTAGTGAATGTAAAACGTTAGTTAAAAAAATAACTTTTTTTATTAATTTTATGAACAATAACAATGAATATTGTGTCTAAATATTTTTGCAATAAACACTTGCCGGTGTGTTGGTAGCAACTTGGCCCTATCAATGCTTGTTAAGAATGTATTTGATTATATTAATCACACCAAAAATTTAAATCAACATTAATAACTAAGAATTATCTATAATGATTAATTAAATATTTCTCTAAAATGTTACTGTTATCATCGGAATTCTGTGGTGTATGACTAGTTTTTCCATGTGCCTACATTCTTTGTAAAACGTTACTCCCGGCTTGAGGAATTCTGTCCCACTTATAAGCCATTCTGCCCCGCTTAAGATGTGCCGTATATAAGTGTGAGAAATTTCGCTCACGGAAAGTTAGTTTTGCCGTTCGTTCAGCCGTAGCCCAGAATACAGAAGTAAGGTAAGTGCTTTAACTAACTTAACCACCAGAGATAACGTTCTGTGTTTCATCCCCGCTTTCATTTGTGTTTAATGTGTCGCATTTTTGCCCCTTTGATAATTGCCCAGGTTGATATAGCGCATTTTCGTGTGTCAACTTAGTCACTCTGGTGTCTGCTATCGCAATCCTTAGTTTCTTAGCGTTTACCATGAGAATTGTGAAATCCGTTTACTGATTTGGTTTGCATGGGTTGTGCCTTAAACGCCGCTTGTAGTAGTCCAAGAACTGAAAATTTTAATACAAATCCCAGATTATGTTGTCGGTTTTGAAGTATGATTTGAGTTCTTTAAGAGTATTTTTTTATATACCCAAATAATATACTTGATGCTTTCTAAAATTTTTATAGCATGTTTATTAATTAGTATTGACAATAGATGGAAACCGGCAGCTAATTACTCCCTGACCCAAATATCTTCAAATGAATGAGACAAAAACCCTTATGCTTATATACAGAGTTTTTAGAACAGTTTATTATCTATTTTTTTTGAGAAATTAGAATAATAATCATAAATAAAAATTAATTAATTGATAAATTATAAAGTTTGTCACCGTGCACGCCAAAGAAAGTTACCATTTCTTGAAATTAATCTCCCATGAAAGTTCCTCTTAAAATAGCCATACTGATTCTTTTTGTCTAAAATTGATCCGAGTTCTTCTCATTTACGGTATCAGGACATAATGGTTTTAGGTTGAGGGCAATGGCAAATGTCAAAACGACGACGAAATTGTCTTTGAACAACAACAACTAAAGTAAACTGAATAAATTTGTTAACACAAAACACACAATGTTCCATTGACCAACGTTCCATTTTAACAACCATCAAAATATGTGACAAAATTTCCAAAGCCTACTCGTTAAAAATCCGTATTATTTTTTAATCTTATCCAAGTTAATAAATTTTTATAACCTTTTAAAAATGGGTAATACATTTTGCCGGACCCAGTATTTCTAAACTTGATTATTTCACCATGTCATACAACGTTTAGATGATTTGAAGGTAAATTCTGATGATCTCCTTGTTAGTTTCGATGTTACTTTATTATTTACAAAAGTTCCCTTCAAAGATTCTCTCGCAATGATCGAACAAATATTATTCCAAGATGTGAAAGATGTAGGATTGATACCGTTCATACAAAAGTGTCTTACCTCACTTATTTTCAATTCCACATTAACTTTTACGAACAGGTTTTGGGTGCTACTATGGGATCCCCTTTATCTCCTGTTGTGGCCAACATTTTTATGGAAGCCTTTGAGACCATTGTCTTGGAAACTTCGACGATGAAACCGAAAGTATGGTATAGGTATGTTGATGATACATTTATTTGGCCTCATGGTCGCCTTTCTTTAGATACGTTTCTTAACTATCACAATGATCAACATACTGACATCAAGTTCACTATGGAAATTGAAGAAAATTATCGTCTTCCCTTCCTTGACGTACTTGTCACCCAGAAACCCAACGGCAAATTAGGTCATTTGGTGTATCGCAAACCCATCATACTGACAGATACTTACATAGCTCATCACATCATCCTGCTCAAAAAAGGTCTGTTGTCGAATCTCTAAGTTTTTCGAGCATTTTCTATATGCAAATGCGATAATCACAATTTGGAATTGGGTAATCTAACTAATACTCTTATTGCAAACCGTTATAACAAACAAGTTATCTAAAAAGTCATTAAACGTCACTCCCATCCTCGCCCTCAAAATTTAAAAGATATTTTTTTACCACGTTAGAAACAATTCCAGCCTTTTTCCCTTACATTCACAAGATTAATGACCGAATAGACAAGCTTCTTCGAAAAAACGACATTAAATCTATTTTTACATCTTCTAACAAAATCTTACAAGTTTTACCTTCCCCTAAGGATAAGTTTCCAACTTTTTCTTCTCAAGGTGTATATCGTATTCCTTGTTTAAGTGTTTCAATTAACGTAGGTCAAACTGGTCGCTCTACTAGTACACGTATTTCGGAATATTACGGTTGTGTTAAGTTAAAACACGGTTTCAAGTCTGTCCGGAATAATTATCATTTTCGTACTGGTCACAAAATGGATTGTAATAGTTTCGCTTTGATTGCCAAATCTTCTTTCTTTTTCAATAGGAAAATCAGGGAGGGTATATAAATCATTAAGCATCCGAACAATTTCAATTGCGATCGTGGTTTCGAACTTTCACCTTTGTGGATTATTATTGTTAACTCCACCCTCTCTCCTATTTCGAACCAATCAAGCGTCAAAGTTAACGATCTGTGACGTTTTCTTTTCTTTATAGACAAAGAAATCAGTATTAGAAATAGAAAGAATGGGGTTAAATATTGGTAAAAGAAGGAAGGAATAAAATTTTAAATAGAGAAAAGCATTAAATAGATCGCCGAAAAGAGGAAAAAATAGAAGATCATGTGGAGAAAGAAAGAAAAAGAGAGAAAGAAAATTTTTAATAATTTTTTATATTTAACTTTCACTTAATAGTATATTGTTTGTCGAGTGCTAATGTATAGGCAGATGAAGTTTGCTAAACAAGCCGTCAGGCGAGTGTTGTATTGTCAAGTGAGTTATTGTGATTGCTAAGAGTTAAATACTATACTTTATCTAACGACTGTAAAAAACATAATCTGTGATTAATTAATTTTGTACGTGTTGTTTCATCAAAGCTGAAGCGTTTCGATAACATTGAATTTAGTACCCTTTTGTCGTCAATCACGTTTCCAAATTTTAAGTCGCTTTATTTACAAATTTTTAGAAGGTTTTTGGATTTTGTAAGTCCGTCCTCATTAAAAATAGCTATTTATGTTACCAGTGGCAAAATGCATGATTTTTTGTAACGAATGTGATAACTTCGAGACGATGGTAGCGAGGCTCTCGCAATGTCAGATGAGTAACAAAACATCTTATTTTGTTGCGTGTAACATACATATTTCTAATTTTGAGTTTAGAAGTTTAAATAAGGAATTAAATATATTCCGAATTTAAATTATAATCGGGTGGGTTACCATTTACAAAACGAATTCAAAAACCAGTTACTAAAAGTTAGTCATTTACACTTACTTTGACTATAAATAATGACCCTTTATAGGTACATCAAAATTAAAAAATAAAAAAAATTCATTCACAGTTTTGACCAAGTACACCACTCAAAATCATACATATTTTATTGAAAAGCCTGTTAAATGCTAAACAAAAATTAATACAAATTTTCCATTACCTAAAAAACAACTTTTCCGAAATATTTTGTCTGGATAAAGTATCTCTATCGTATGTAATTAGAAAGCGTTGTACTTACCTACATATATTTTCAGTACTAATTGATAGCCAGGCCATAGAAATGTTAGAATACCTAAAGTATATTATTTGCGAAATACATTCCGAAGTCATACTTCAAAACCGATCGCCGATCTGAGATTTTTATTTTTGCCTAAAGCATATTTTTTTGGTTTATTTTTTACAAATGTCATAAGCTATAACCGCAAACCCTCTGTCTGGCTCACAATCCCAGATTTTTGACATTGAGAAAATACTGTTTTTTTATTCATCCCTGATTGAAATTTGTATTTGTTTTATGTTAATAATATTTTGTTATTTTCATTTCCGTGTAGCTCCCTTTATACGGTCAAAACTCTAGAATTTAAAATTCTACAACTAAAGCCAAACTCTATCAAAAATTGATTACAAATTGATGTCCGAGCAGGAACAGTCGCCTAAATGCAAAGTCTATCAATCTAGAATTTTTTTACACCATGCGATTGGCGAGATCCGGAAATATCAAAAGATTCTTCAACTTACCCAAAATCTAATTAAAATTGGTTGGGGCAAAGAAAGAGTGTTTTTTAACAATTTTAGGTCTAAAAGGCACAAACCGATTATTATCAAGATGATCCGACTAATTAAGCTTCTATTCAACTCAGAGAAGTACCGTTTTGGACAAAACTCTCTTAAATGTCTTGAACACGTAGTCAGCGCCAACAGAATGAACATCGACCCAAATACAATAAAACCCATAGAGCGTATACCGTCACCGACAAATATTTGTAAATTTCGTTAATTTTTGGAGATGCATCGTGGTAGTGCCGTTTTGTCCCGTCTTTTTTATGATAGTAACTCTCATCACCGTCTCTCTAATAAAGGAGCAAATAATCATCCAACTCAATCTCTTTTGTGAGACTGCCTTGACTTTAGGAAGCCATTCAGTTTTCAAATAGACGCGCCTAAATATAGTTTTGAAGAAATGTTACTTAAAACACGTTGTGGTGATTATGTTATTGCGTACACGAGCCGCATATTGACTCCGACCGAACCAAATTAATCTGTTACCGAGAAGGAATGTCTTGTCATAGAATTGACACGATGTTGCTTTATCTAGAAGGATATCGTTTTACAATCATAATCGGCGACTAATAACTTCGCTGGCCTTACTCAATTATAATTTTGTATATCAAATCGCTCGTTGGAGTAATTTCTTGCAACAGTCCGGAAGTCTGTAATTGAATTATGGATGCACCTCCTAGCCTTACCCAGTACCACTGAAGTCACAATCACAAAACTCATCGAATATTGTATTGTAGTTGTATTCCAGCAAATTAAACGTAAAAGACCGCAGTCTGTTTCAGACTATGATATCTGTATTTCAGCTCTATGTCGTTTAAAACCGCAATCAACAATGAACTTACGGACTTACAAAAACTACACCCCAAATCACCAAGTAGTCTTATTGGCGATAAATGTATCAAGATATCGCCAAGTAAGTTTGATCATGTACAGCCTGTCAACGATACAAGATAATGTCCCAAGCTTCGGCTTGATTTATACATCTCTTCCAAAACCGTAAGCCTTGGAAAACCGTGACCATTGACCATTGATTAAGTTCGCAGTGTTGCTACTGAACTTCTTCGCCAAATGGATTATGGTGTAGTCCCTTGAAAGCGGCAACCGCAAAGCTTGTAATGTCAGGTTTTTTTAGAAGAGAGTTACTAAATTTGGAACTTCTCGTATAGTCATTAATGATTACGAAACCCAGTTCACAAATCTTATTTTCCAGAGATTCAAAAAGGAACTGGCCATCCAACACCATTTCACCCCGTTTTACATACTGCAAGCTAATTCCGTGGAAAAAATCACCAAATCACACAATTTTTCAAAACCAACGAACAAACACAAACGTGAGTTGATGCTTCCGAATGTCTTTCAACGTCAAATTGGAAATCCCATTACAATTCCCAGTTAAAACCTGTTTTACACGTATAGGGTTCCATTTAATGCAGTTCATTTCAGTACCAACTGTGAAACAGTTTCAGTTTCTATTTACACCGTAGAATACTTCCTTGACACGAATAGGTTTCATAAGGTTTATAGGTGCAAATTCGCGTCCAAGGAGCAAAAAGCAACCTTTACACACGCTCTGTCGCTCTGTTTAGTTTTTGTTTTAACCAGTTAGCGACTGGACTACTATTTTTTGGACAAATTTAAAACTCAGGAAACATGGAAAAATGACTGTGATGACCATTTCTCGGAATTGAATGAATTTTAAATCAATAAAACAATGGTATAAATATTAAAATAATAAATAAAATCGATTACAAATACAAGTGAATGCTGAAATTATTTTCCCGCAAAAAGTTATCACGATATTTGTAAATGATTTCAAAATTAAGAAAAAAAAGAATGGTATTTATTTAAAACATATATGAAATTATAATGCAGTAATCATTTTTCTGATTTGAATTCATTTAGGTTAAACATATTATCACTCACTGAACTCAGGCATGTAGTAGTCTTTCAATTTATTTCTTACATGTTTGGCTGGAGTAATTGCCTGATTTTTTTGTATTTCGCCCGAAGAAACATTTTCAGAATCCCAGATCGTGTTCTCAATTTTAACATCTTCTTTGCTTCGTACGAAATTGTGTACAACTACTCACACTTTCACCAAATCCGTAGCATAGTCAGAATCCAAGTTAATTGCGTGATGGAGATTTTCCATTTGTAGCTAAGAATTCCAAACGTACATTCCACGTACCGGCGAGCTCATTACAAACGACAGTTGTAGATCCTTTTCTCCACTGTCAAACTAAGTCTACCGTGCGTTTTGAGAATATGCTTATGTCAGCCAAAAGCATTTTGTACAAGGTTATAAGGCATTTTGGAGTTCTGCATGCCAGGAAGGCACTTACAATGATATAGGGTAATTCACCTAATTGGTGCATTAAATGTTTATTGGGATTTAATTTACAAACGTCTTTAAAAATTTTGGGTTAAGTTTGTCACTTCCGGTTTAACCGAAAGTTGCTGTCAACTTGCTTATTTTAAATAAAACGTTCCTTAATTTCCAGGAGCGTTTACACTCACTAAAGTTCTTTTCCGTGTGATGTAGCGTCTTGAAAAAATTTGAGGGTCATGTTTACCCGTTATATCAAAGACATGAAACCGTACTAGAACCGGGAAGATATTGCGACAATAACCATTTTAAGATCAAAGAAGCCAAAAAAGCGTTGCAGCTTCTTGAAAGTTTCCCGCCAGTGCATTACGTGGTGGAAACATTAAGGTCCGCCCTTTTCAGGTACCAAAATCATAGAACTATGCATCGCCACCGTCTGCCAGCCTAAGCCAATGCGGCCGCTGTGTACCGCTTTACCACCACCGGACGTCCTCGGAGAAACCTGGTCCAATCCCAAAGTCAACCGCTATACTGTCAAAGCTTCTTTGGGATAAGATGGTTTGTTTGTTGAGTGGCTGAAGTAGCTGCAGATGGAGGTAGCAAAATTGCACCCCGTTCAAAGCATACCAATCCAAAAACGCGGGATCTGCACCCACTATGTGGATTAAGTGTTTTTTTGTCTCGGGAATTACGCATTATGTTTTATTTCTCTCTCTTTTCTTTGTTTTTCATTTAGATGTGTAAAACTTCAGAATTAATTTTATTGTATTCTTACTATAAAAAGTCTAAATGTAATGATTTATGTATATTTTGTAGAAAACCGAAAACATGGAGCAATTGCCAATATGGAAGTTAATGAATTGGAGACGGTTAGTGGAATTAGATGTAGCGGTTGAAAACAGTTCCTCGAGCGTCGCATATCGTGACGTTCCTGTCACACCACAACCACCCGCCCAGATCGAGACCCCACCATTGACCTATGCAATGGATATGTCATCTAACCGCACTAACTACAACGCGCCTGATGACATCTGCTGGAGATGTGGCCAGACTGGTCATCGTCGGAACACTTGTCATAATCCCCCTACACTGTTTTGTTCTCGGTGCTTTAAACCTGGGGTGATGTCTCGTGATTGCGAATGTCCTTCCAGGCGATCGTCTAGAAGAGGTGATCAGTCCCGCAGAAAGATTCGCTGTTTGCCGCCTCGCCACTGATAATTATAATTATAGTATATACCTATACCTATGCCGCGAAATATTTTTTAGACACAAAAAAAATTAAAGGAATGGGACTTTAATCAGCAGCGTGTATATGTATCTGTATCTATCATTATCAGCAAACTGACACTGCGTCAGTTCGCTGATGATTATAGCTTACCTATCGAAACACACGTATTCGTATATAGTTCTTTGTGCAGTTTTTAGCATTTTCTTTTTGTTACCAAAAGAAAATTTATTGCCGAGAGCACTTGCGACTGAGGTATGATAATCTTGAGGTCGCTAAAAAGTTTCGCGGCCATGGTATTCACACTATTTTTGTGCAATCGCCAAAATATAAGATTACGCATTTTGTTGTTGTGTGTGCTACTTGTGTTTAATTTTAATTATACATTTAGTAAATTTATATTTTTTCTTGTTTATTAACACTACTCTGACTTTCCGCGATTCAGTCTTGTTTGTTTTGTTAGTCACTACGACAGATTCTGTAAGTGTGAAGAGTGCATACATAATGATCGTATACGTCCTTTAAGAATTACGTATGATAGTGAAGTAGTGAGATGTTAAAGAAATTTTAAAGACTAATAAGCGAAATACTAATCCATTTTTTTCATTGTCGTATTTACTTGACCTTGGTGTAAAGATATTACATAAGTTTAAGAGTCTTCTATACCTTCAATACCAATGCAATTTTCCTATATCACGGCCGCCATAATAACCTGTTTATTTAGCAAATAACGCATCATTTAAAAATATTCTATGAAAATTTGAACCTTTTTCTACAAACTGAAACATTTTTTTAATTGTAAATGATAACGATGTAATAACGTATTATTCACAATCACTATTGTAATTTGTGAATTGCAAACTTTCAAAAGGTTAGAAAGTTTGCCGTTATTAACTGCAATGACTTTCCCACGGGTTGAAAGTAAACAGCTGTTCACTTTCAACCCAAGAGAAAGAGAGAGAAAGAAATAAAAATGAACGAGTTTCAGTGTTGCCAATATTAATTTAGCCTGTCAAAAATTTCTGTCGATCGTTGGTTATGTTAATAAATTTCCGACAAAGGATTTATTTAAACTATTGTAGAACGCAAGTATTATAACTGTTTTTTATCTTTAAAGAGTACTTATATTGTAGAGACGCTGTTTTCAGTTTATATTATTTCATAACCTAAAAGTATATAATTGTTTTCAATTTTGTTCGAAGCATGTGTAGGAAAGGAACGTTGATGTTTCATTTCATTAACAGTACAAGTCGGTGTTGCTCAAAATAATACAGGGTCATGCTATTAGGAACAAACCCACACGTTCTTTGCACCAACTTAAAGAAACCACATGAAACGGTTTTGGCAACTGGATGTATGTGTATAACCAGAAAATGCAACGGGGAGAAATAATTCAAAGAAACAATCCTATTTAATAAGTAAGAAAATGTATAACAATAAAAAAAGTATCTTAAAGTATTTTCAATTAGATCCATTCGAGGGTTCATTTCTAACATTTATGGTTACGTTAGAATTACCGAATGCATTAATAACAAATGATATTCATTGTTTTGTTTAGCTGCTGCATACACTAAATTCATTAGAGCTACTTGGCCCGCTGTCATGAGTTGAGCTTGACAACATAACGGCAACTTTTTTTGGCCTTCTAACGAATTGTTTACATATGACTCTGCCACCGCACTAGACTTCCAACCGCCTAACCGTTTTAACTGCAGAATATCACCACCATTACCAACTAGTAATGTAGCTGCAGTTTGTCGAAAGCAGTGTCCGGTAAATGTTGCTGGTTCTTTTAATTTCAAATATGTTGCAATTTTTTTTTGGAAATGATACAATTGTGTTATGCCCAAAAGGCTGTTTTGTAATTTTGTTATATCGAACTTGCATAAATAACCTGTTATATTCAATGCTTCCACGCATATTTATATATTGTTTTAATATGTTTATCCATTCTGGATTAGAGACCATAAATGCTCGTGAATGGTGTGTCTTCGAATCTGGAATTGAAACAGTGACTCTATCTTCCAGAAAATTTATGTCGCCAATGGTCATTTTAAAAAACTCGTCACTTCGACAAGTTCCGGAAGTACCCAATATCAAAGCCACCTGGAAATTGTAAAATAAAATTATTTGTCACTTCGATAAATAATAAATTAAGGAACTTCTTTGTAATGTGTACTCTAAGGTTTAAGTTGCACCCTTAAGTTAGGTTATTTTTAGTTTAGTTATCGGTTCTTTGGATACACATCCATTCCGAAGAGGTTCCAAACTACTTACTTTTGTTGAAGAAAGTCTAATGGTGCGTCTTTCAAAAACCTATTGATTTCAATTCTAGAAAACGTACTTGATTTTTTGGTTTGTAACCCACATTTTGTTTTTTCAAATATGCTATTAGTTTAGAAAATTTCGAGATATCTATATTTTCATTGTATCCAATGTTGTTCGTAACATTGAATATGTTGCCCATAATGTTGAAGGCTTTTGGATTTAG
Organism: Abscondita cerata; assembly: GCA_030710515.1. Classification (NCBI taxonomy): domain Eukaryota; kingdom Metazoa; phylum Arthropoda; class Insecta; order Coleoptera; family Lampyridae; genus Abscondita; species Abscondita cerata. The sequence goes on along the minus strand of JALBCR010000589.1, from coordinate 16,260 downwards.
CCAGGTTGCTAAAATAGGAAAGCACAATATTTTCTGATGTCTTCTGCTGTACATTTTTGGTAGAGCACCAACCTTTATAATCTCTGTAGACTTTTTTGATAACGACTTTTGCTCTCGAATTTTATACACAATGATTAGTGAATTTCAAGCTAAACGGAATTTGTTTTTGTTTTTCTAAGTGAACTTGATCAAAGCATTAGTTTTGTAACAAATTGATACTGATTGTGATTGATACTAATCAACTATACAATAATTTTAAATGTCGATTAAATTTCTCTATTGTTGTTGTGTTAATAAATTTCCAACAGAGTAATTACCTAAATTACTGTAGAATGCAAGTAATATAACTGTTTTTTATCTTTAAAGAGTACTTATATTGTAGTTTCAGTTTATATTATTTCACTTCTAAAATGCCCCCCTCTCGGATGAAATGAAACATTTTCCATCTCGCATGTAATATACTATTAAATATTTGGGATTTTGCAATTCATTGCACCCAAACGATTTTATTTAATTTCTACCGAACAGCACATTTTAACAAAAAAAACATCATTTTGTGAAAAATGTTATTCTAAATATTTACAAAAAACTGCACACAAAAATTTTGAGAAATACCTGGTTATCGTGGCAGAACAAAATTATGAAAATAACGCTTGGTAAACGGCGTCATCTGTTGGTGTTCTTGTAATATCCTGGAGAAATGCTTCCAGTTCGAGTAAGACGATTTGAGAGACAAGGATAGCAATGCTGACGTTTATTTATATCGTTGAAACTGTCGAAAACTTATTTTTTGGTTATCATATATCAGTGTGTAGTTTCATTAATATTTATAAATCGAATACCCGCATAAGAGAATAATATTTGTGGGTAAAAACAAAATACTACTTTTATTAGAAAAGATTTTAGATAATTATCGCAAAAATTATAAAGTGACTATTTATTGTCATATTTTTATATAAAATATGAAAACTTATCTTTCGTTATCAAAAAGAATTTTCGTAAATATTTAAACGAAAATACCTCTTACAATTTGTTGCAAAACAATAAAAACTACCGATTTTGTGATTATTTGTTATTTTCAAAGCGTTCCATGTATTCAATGACATTGTAGCCATTTTAAAAACCTACTCAATTTTTGTTTAAATCACTATGTTCCGTTTGGTCAATGATTTCTTGGTTTTTTTGTTTGTGGTAACAATTAACCTTTACACAGAAAAATGTAATTAATTTTACTTTGCTGCACTTCTTTTATTTATTGCGATAAAAGAAGATTCGAAATAAACACGTTGAACTTATATTAGATAGGAATACATCTGCTATCTTTGGCAGACCAAATGTTAGAAAGCACATTAGCCACCTACAAACAAACACGATACAAATAGGTTACTAATTGTGCCGTGTGCAAATGTTCAAAAACTTTGCTAACCATTTGTTTCAAAGTTTTCAGTGAACATTCGCACCCGGGCAATTAGTTGGCAACCAGTTTGTGACGCAGCAACCCGACGTACTGGTCGCTAGGTTTTTGATTTCTAGGTGATTTTATAAAAACTGACGAAACAATTGTTATATATTAGTTTCATAAGTGTTACGTCGACACTAGATTTTGCAACACTTATTGTTCTATAGATGTGTTAAAGTTTAATTTTAGTTGTCTAATGTGGTTTCTAACATTTGTTCTGCTAAAGATAGCAGATCAATGAGTTATTTAGAAAAAAAATGTTTGAATGCTTTTGAGATAGTAAACATAAATCACTTACATAGCACTTAAATCTAAGCTCTAGATTTTGATCTAAATTTTCTCAAGTTTTTTTAACATTTGGTCTGCCAAAGATAGCAGATCAATGAGTTGTTTAGAAAAAAAGCTTTCGAGTACTTCTGAGATAGTGAACATAAAGCACTTAAATAGTACTTAAATTTATAGATTTATTCAAGTTTGATTTTAGTTGTCTAAGGTGGTTTCTAGCATTTTGTCTGCCAAAGATAGCAGATCAATGAGTTATTTAGAAGTCTTTCGAGTGCTTTTTATATAGTAAACATGAACCACTTAAATAACATTTCTATCTATAGATGTATTAAATTTCGATTTTAGTTGTCCAAGGTGGTTTGGTCTGCCAAAGACAGCAGATCAATTAATTATTTAGAAAAAAACGTTTTTTGGATGCTTCTTAGGTAGTGAAGTATAAAGCACTTAAATCTATAGAAGCGTTAAAGTTCGATTTAATTGTCCAAGGTGGTTACTAACATTTGGTCTGCCAAAAACAGCAGATCAATGAGTTATTATAAAAAATTTTTTTTGAGAGTTTCTAAGATAGTGAACATGAAGCACTTAAATAGCACTTAATTTTTGACCAATTTAAGCATTTTAATCAAACTTTTTAGGTAGCAGATTATTCAATATCTCCAGAACTATTGTAGCAATTAAATCGTAATTAAGGTACTTAATTAGCAATTAATGAGCACTTAATTTCTAATGTACAAAATTATTGATCTGCCTCAACTAGTCTGCTACCTTAGAGAAACGAAAAGAGAGAGACTTGGTGAAACAGTTGGCTACTTCAGTATATACGATTTTCCCTTATTAAAGGATCCACAATGTCACAACATAGAATTTGCCATTGTGTTCTACCTTATGGAAGGAAAGTCTCGTTTGCTACTTACATTTGTTACTTAAACTGTAACAAAGTCGACTTGCTGTACATTTGTGCTTTGATAATCGTTTTGGTGAATTTTCAGCAACTGTTTGTGGTTAAACAAATGTCATTTCAAAATTTTGAAAGTTAGAAATATTTCTGGTATTATGAACCTAAATGATGATGTCATATATAAAAGCGCTTTTTCTCCTGAATAATAATCACTAAAAATAGGTTAAAATCTCAAAATACAAAGCTGAGATATAGATAGAAAATGTAAAATAAATAGAACAAACAATACTTCTAGTTACAGTTGTGCTGCTGTATCATATTATGTAATTCAATTGTAGATAATGTGTAAGGATTGTTTGCATAGCCACGTTTTCAATAATTCAGTTTCATTTAAGTTATTTATTTGCACACGTTACGTACCTATCTAACCTTTATGAGAAACAACTGTACTCTGTGATGTATTTACATTTTGATCCAAAACTAAATTTGCTTGTAAGTAACTTTACATAACAACCAGAATTTCACGACATAATAAATAAAACAAAGTCTCATCTATGTTTAATACAAACAATAACGTTTTGTTACAGCAAGAAGAGACTTACAGAAGTATTCAGACTGGCGACAGCTGTGGTATAACAACTTCGAGGATTTTGCACGAGCCGAAGGTACAGCAGGAGCAGAAAATAATGCCATAAACAACGTTACGGTCCAACTAGGAGCCACGGCATACTTACATTGCGTGTGTGAATCATAATAATAATATCTACTAAAATATTTATAATAATTTAAAATAATGAAATAACAATAAAGAACATTATCTTAAACAAACGTTTTACGCAAAACTCCTCATTACTCCGATACTAAGAAACGTATAAAAGAGGATCGAAAGTGTGCGGTTACGTAAAACATTTTGCTCGAAAAAAATTCAATAAACAGGGTATAGAAAGTGTGTTGCAGCTTATAGAATTTTAACAGAAAAAGTAAAAAAAACCGATGCAATCAATGTAACTATTTTAAGACGGAACCGTCGCGTGCTGTCAGTTCCTTTAAAGGTTTTTAGATTGGAATTAAAACTAAAATTTTGCTCAAAAAAGAGGAAAAAGAAAATTGTGTTTTTAGAAAAATAGTTTAAATAACAGTTATAGTAAATAAAATATTGCTTTTGTAGCATAACTTTTTGGATAATTGATATTTTTTATTATAGTTAAAAATATTACTGTCCCGTGATTAACGTGTCTCAGTAATTACTTATCGGATCAAACAATAGTTTGGGTAATTCGAACATCTATGTATTTTAATGACCCTTGTGGCTCGTCAGATTTTTGACCAAAATCTAATCAAATCTGTGCTATTATAAATAACACCTAAATTCCAACTATAGTTATAAGACGTGAAGTAAAATGATTAAGAAATTAACGAGTTTAATTTTCATCGTCGCGTTAATAAAAACCTTAGAGTTTTTTTATTTCTCAATTTTTTCTTATTTTTCAATTCTTGCTGTGCTTTCAAAATTGCTTCGGGATCACGAATAGGCATATTTCGTGTAAATCGAGGATCAACCAACTCTGGAATATACATTCTGTATAAAATGAGCGCAACTTATCTATCATTTGATTCTGCCAGAAAAGATTGTCTCTTCATACGTATGACACTTTCATTCGTCCACACACCAAAAATACAACTTTTCTGTTAGTAATTTGGAGTTGACCCTACAATTGATAATATCATTTATCTTTAATGTTGATGATAAAACTGTTGCTTTCCTCACAATACTTCTAAAATTTAATTTTTTGGTTTTAATTGCATCGTCAACAGTCATTTCACGAGCAGAAAACGGACATTTAACTTCTACGATTACGTCTTCATTCTAACAACTTCGTTTGGTGTAGCTCCCAAAAATGGTCATTCTTTATGGACAACCAGTCCACACTGACGAATGGTAATCTTTTCTTGCTTCGTTAATTGTTGTATTACTTTTTTCATTGGTACGACCATGAACAATTGCTGATGTATGAACCTGGCTAACGAGTTCAGTACTTTGTAAGCCTAATAATGGTAAAATAGTACACAATAACTTTTGTTATTTGTGTATTTTGTTTTTCAAAATCCTTTTTTTTTGTTTGAATTTGTGTTACGCATATTATTATTTATTTATTATTTCCGTAGAAAGTGTTTTACATTATTCTCTCAAAATTATTTGATCAACATTATTTATCAAAACAAAGAGTTAATAAGTTATAAATTAATTCCGGTCCTAGAAAAAATAATAATCTATAGCTCACAGATAAAAACAAAAGCCCTTAGAAGGCGTGGCTGATGGCGTCGTTATTTGACAAGTACAGACCAAACAAAAAATATTTAGGTGGCAAATTTATATATTACTTGTTAACTTAAATTCTTAAATTTTTGTAATAAGATTAAATCTATTTTTACTTATATGAAACTCTTACCTCAGGGAGCAATAACAATTATTAACTGTTATTATTTATTAATTATTATTAATCACGAGATTGTGTATCGTTCTATACTTGTATGTATCCGCGAGCTGGTATTGGATTAATATATTTCCACCACCAATTTTTTAAAATTAGATCGCATATTTTCCGGGATTTTTGATTTATTCTGTGCTCTGTAGTGATGATTAGAACAAAAATTAGCTTTGTTTACTCAAAAATAATAAATAATTTGTCTTTAATTACAAGACATTTCTGTTGAAAATTAGCTTGGCAATGTACACTCATGAAATTTAAAACTTGGACACCACAATTTCTGTAAACAAAAGTTTGCACATTGGTATCATTTACAATTCTAACAGCAGGTAGTCTCAGCAGGGGTTATCTTATAGAAGGACTGTAGAATGAATCATTACACTAAGCACGTTTTAGAAAATAGGTAATTTACGTTGCTTACTTAATTTTTTTCTTTAAAGAATATATTTGAAGGTATCGCTAATTAAACACCATAGCTCGATTAATTATCGAATCAAAATTTTGTTTAGGAAATGTTTACAAAATAAAATTAGAAATAATTTTGATTTAAAAACGTCTACAAGCAATAACTTTTAAATTAAATCAAAAACTAAACATGGTTATTTGGGTTGACTGATTATTACTTATTTTTAAATAAATCTAACCTACTAATTATTGTAAGTTATTAAAAAAAATCATTAAACTCTCTATTCATAATATTTAGTCCTTACAAAATGTATATTTTATGACGTTTCATTTTTTCTGTAGTTAATATAAAAAGTGAAAATAAAAACTAAGGCAATTCTTATTGTCAACGTATATATTTAGTTTTTTGACAAGAATTTATTACATAATTATAATTAAGATACCAAGTTATAGTTTAAAATTAAATGAAAACGTTTTTTTTAAATAAAGGTATTACTATATAAATAAATATAAGAAATCAATAATGGGTGTGACCTCCATTATTATTGATACATTCTTGGAGGCGTCTGCTCATTGACGCTATCAAGGTATCAATATAATTAATATTAATCGTTTCCCATGCGGTATCAATGGCTGCAATTAGTGCATTACGGTTTACTGGTATAAAATTTGGCGTTGGAACTACAGAAAAAATGAAACGTCATAAAATATACATTTTGTAAGGACTAAATATTATGAATAAAGAGTTTAATGATTTTTTTAATAACTTACAATAATTAGTAGGTTAGATTTATTTAAAAAAAGTAATCAGTCAATCCAAATAACCATGTTTAGTTTTTGATTTAATTTAAAAGTTATTGCTTGTAGACGTTTTTTAAATCAAAATTATTTCTAATTTTATTTTGTAAACATTTCCTAAACAAAATTTTGATTCGATAATTAATCGAGCTATGGTGTTTAATTAGCGATACCTTCAAATATATTCTTTAAAGAAAAAAATTAAGTAAGCAACGTAAATTACCTATTTTCTAAAACGTGCTTAGTGTAATGATTCATTCTACAGTCCTTCTATAAAATAACCCTTGCTGAGACTACCTGCTGTTAGAATTGTAAATGATACCCTTAAGCCCGCTTCACAATGTACAAACTTTTGTTTAGAGAAAATTGTGGTGTCCAAGTTTTAAATTTCATGAGTGTACTCGCTATTATCCAATGTTAAAGTTTGATTTGATAAAAAACATTATTCATTGAAATATCTTACTGTTTTTAAAATACAACAAAAATTTCAATTCAATGTCCATTAAAATACAAAGCATTCTTGCACCAGACATTTATATCATATTCGTATTACGAGTATTTTTCATTTCTATCATCACACGTGCAGTTTGTGAACCTGCCGACAAAGGGCTCTCTCTATTTCAGTTTATTACGTTTGTACGTCAACATTGATAGAACGAAAAATTATTGTTTTGCATGTCGGTTACATTTGTTCTCTTTTTAACTTTTTGCGCTCACTTTCGACAAAATGATATCCTACTGGTATAGTAGTAATCAGGAGAGCTCGAGTATGACTCATTCTCAAAAGCGTATGAATTAAAAAGGTAACGTATGTCGGATTTAATAGACCAATCCAGCATGCTGTCAAATAAATTTAAAGTTCCTAACCTAACCTTACTTATCTCTGTTAAAGATGGCAAATAGTTTGTTTACATTTTGTAACTTAGGAATTTTCATCTTTACTAACGTTTCATAAAGAAAATATAGGTTGTAAATGGAAAGTGAGTAAAATGCCAGCATTTAGTTGCGTTGTAGAAGTCGCCGTGTATGGGATAATGTAAAATTTTACCCATTTCCGAAGTGCTTAACAGTTGAATGAATTATCGAAGGTGCGACTGCAAAAGTGGATTAATGCTCGACTTATAAATATAAGTTGTTTTCTATTAACATCTAAAAGTAACATCAAACATAATAAACTTACTGTTCCGATTACATTAATGTGTTCGTTTACTTCTACAGCACCAACTTTTTTGACAAGCCCGGCATCAGAGTATTTATATCCGAATAAACTTTTATATGATTTCACTTGTTGGGTGTAAAAACTATTCGTTAATACTAAATAAGTTATAACGTCCTGTTCAGTAACAGGCGGAAATACTTTGCTATCAAACTTTGTCCTTTTTTCGTTTAATTCATAATCGACTCATAATGACCAAGATTATATTTATAAGATGTATTTTATTTTTGTATCTTTAATTTTGTAAAGTACATGTGATTTAAAAACGTTGGTGGTATTACATTTTTTTAAATATTTATTTGTAAGATGACTTAATTGAAAGAAACTTCACAATTTTTATTGTTGTGATACAGTTTTAAAATATGAGTTAAGTGTATAACGTAGAAATTACTTCATAAAATATATACCGTACAGATCAATAATCAGTTTTCCACCTCATTCACTTTCAGCTTCACTGGTGGTACTATCAGAACCTACATTAATAATAATTGGTGGTTGAATTACATCCCATTGTTTCTGCAGATCCCACCATTCACCCATAAGTTTCTCAGCGTGTGTAATACACTTCATCCAATATTCTTTGTCTACTAAGTCTAAAGATTTCTTCCACATACTTAAAACCTTTTCATCTCCGTACCCTTCACTACCTATATTTTATCATAATAACCCTTGCATTTTGCCCATACTAATTCTATCGGATTAAATTGACAATGATATGGGGGCAATCGATGAACTTTATGTCCATTGTGATAAGCTATCATGTCAATTTCAAACGTTTTGGGGATATTTGCTTCTGACGCAATAAAAAGTAATTCGTTCTTTAACATATCATCAGTAAATTGTAAATTGTGTTTCATTAAAAATGCCTTAATTTCTTCTTTCTTCCACGAAGCAGTGGGTAATTTCTCAATTAATTTTGAATGGTATGAAGCGTTATCTAGTATAATCATACTTGGCTCGTGTAAATTTGGTAAAAGTTGTTCGGTAAACCATTTTTTAAATAAATCGGAATTCATATTGTCATGGTAATCATCGGTCTTGGCTTTTGAAGAAAATATTAAAGAAGTATTTTCAATAAAACCATCTTTGTTACCAGCACTAAGAACAATAAACCTGAAACATATTTTATACTTAATTGTTGAACTAATTTAGCACATATTTACCGTTTTCCTTCACCTAATTGCTTTTTCTAATGCTTTGTTTATCAGAATCGTGCCAACTTTTCTTTGCTGAGCCTCTACCAAAAATCCAAGTTTCGTCAAGAAATACTGGATTATATACTGCTTCATCCTTGTTTTTAAAATATTCTCTTAAAAACTTTGTTCGACTTGCAGCAATGTGGTCTTGTTCAAATAAAGCTCTACGACCATCTTCTGTTTTATAAGAGAAACCAAGGGACCTTAACAGCCTTGTTAAACTGCTTACACTAAAATTAAAGACATCATCGTCTTTTAATTGTTTTTGTAACGTTGCGACCGTAACTGGTGTTACTATAAAAAATAAATGCATAAACATTCGGTGCACAAAGTTACTAAGTACTTACGGTTAGAATGCATTTTATAAATTGTTCTCTTAACAATGTCTTTCACATATTCATCTACATCAGTAGACTTTTGCAAAGACGTATGCGTTTTTCTGTGGACTCGTAGGGGTTGATTTACCTTGTTTTAATGCTTCTGCCATCCGTTTCTTCGTAGAAGTCACAGCATAGGTAGAAACACCACAGGCATCGGCAGTTCGCTAATGATAACATAAACATTTGAAAATTCGCATAACTCAAATTACAAATATACTGTACTTGCACTATCGATGTTAATGGCACATTACATCCACCTCGTTCACTTTCTTTCTCGAAATACTTAAGCACATTCATTAGCATTATTTGCGTTTGACTTTTTAAAATTTATTCGTAAGAGACATCTTAAAGCACTTACGGAGTTCTAATAAGAACTGTTTTTACTTAATAACGCAGATAAAAATACTAAGACAATTTAAAACAACGCACGAATTTTAGGTTACAATGAACAGCTGATAAATAATGAATCGTATTAAAACCGACATACGTTCTATTGAAAGTATGGGCAGACATTATTATTATTTTCTGTCTCCTTTCTACTACATAATTCTCAAAAGTGTGATAGAGATAACTAAATCTATATAAGTTTATTATTGTTGCTTCCTTAGATGAATCATACTCGAGCTCTCGTGATTACTACTATATAAGAAGACTCTTAAATGAGAGGATGGTCTCAACTTACTATCTTGAGGTGGGGATCTGTAATTAACGGAAAAAAAACAAATTTCAAGTAGTAAAAGTGTATAATTTACCACTTTTAAACTTAAATGTACCGTCTATTGATGTTAGAAGCATTCAATTAACATTGCCCAATCAAGAAACATTAAGTAGGTATCTTTGTTTCTTAGTTTCGCAAATGTACTGGATAAATTCAAAAAATTTTAACTCCTTTAATTAATTCAATTACGTTTACATACTTGATGGTCGTTGTCTGGATCTGGTATTTGGAACTTATTCTTGATGTGTTAGTTCTGATGATCCTCTGGTATTTAAAGATATCTTCCATCACTTTCAATTGAATTAAAAACGGCAGCTAAATTAAAAAATGTCTCAATCAATCCCGAGTCTTAAGCGTTTAACTATAAGATTATCCGTTGTTGTACTAACTACTCTTATTTACAGATTGGTTTAACTTAAACAGGTTGATGAAGGTGACAGTAAGTCTCGAGCAATCGAGCAGTCAACAACGCGCGATTCAAAAAATTAAATTGCCGCATTGTGTCATTATATGTTGTAAATTAAACTACGTTTTCTTATGCTATTTATAAAAATTCAACCAATTAAATATTGAAGTAATCATGCCTGCTGTTTGTGGCGTCTGCAAGCAAGAATGTGCAAATATTGATAGTGATATAAAGTGTGCAGGTGTTTGTGAAGGTACCTATATTCCATGCAAATTGCACCAAAGATGACACGAAAGGAAGGAAAAACACGATCAGGTCCTTGGATTTGTGTAACGTGTAGAATTCAACCAACTACACAAAAGGTCAGTAGCCTTGATAACTCATTGAAGGACTTTATAATAAAAACTATTGATAACTTTAAAATTGCTTTTTTAGATGAGCTAAAAACTTTCAAAAGTGAGTTGATTGAACTAGGAAATTCTGTCCAATTTATGTCAAATCAATTAGATGAATCAAATAAATTGATGAAATATATAAAAGAGGAAATTAATCAAGTTAAAAAGGAAAACAACGAACTAAAAACAACATGTGCAGAATTTACCCATCGAACTAACAGATGTAAAAAAGAGATTGAGATATGTTGAGCAATATTCCAGAAAAAGTAATGTAGAAATTACTGGAATTCCTATAACTCCGAACGAAAACGTAAATGAAATCATAAAGAGATCTAAGTCAAGTCGTTGGATCAGAAATAGACGAATCACAAATTATCGCGGCGCACAGGATACCATCTTTTAAAAAAATCGAACACAAGCTATAATTGTGCAGTTTCAAAAAAAGAAACAAAAGGATTTACTGGTCAGCAAGTTTAAGCTTTACAAAAGGGACAAAAGGTAATCTAAAGCCGATAAAATAAACGCAAATTTTAACAAGCACGACGTTTACATCAACGACCACTGACTCCAGAAAACAAAAATTCTTAGGGAAACTAAAAATAAATGTGAACAGCTGGGTTTTACTTATGCTTGGTGTCGTGATGGTAAATTTTATGCAAGGAAAATCAAAATAACAACGTTAAGCGATATAGACACGTTAAAATGATTTGCTGGTTACGACGCATTACGATTATACGTTTATTGATAAGCTGCGTACGTATTATTAAATTAGTTATTATTATCTATGTACCGTTTATGGTTAAAATTATGTATTACTGCTAACAGTTTAATTTTTAATTGTTATCTCTAAATAAAAACAATAATATGGTAAACCAATATAATAATGATTTCAATACTTTTTGTAAACAAAAAAACTTGAAGCATTTTAACCTGTTATATGTTAATATTAGAAGCATGAGAAAAAATTTTAATCACTTTGTTTCCGAGCTTAGTCCAATTGAAAATAAAATACATTTCATAGTGTTAAGCGAAATTTGAATAAAACAGAATGAAGTTAACTTGTATCAAATGCCTGGTTTATCAATGCTTTTCATGTTGCAACGAAAAAAATAAAAGCTGGAGGCATTTTATGTTATATTGATGAAAAAATAGTATCAAACAAAATTGAAACGATTATGACGACAGCAGATATATTGTTATTAGATGTAAAGTTACAAGGTTTGTATTTTTAAACTCTTATGTGTATACAGATTACAAGCATACACCGAAAATGTTTATATGAACGAGTTAGAGAGCATTTTACCTAACATAAACAATAATATAATATACATTGGTGATGTCAATATTAACATGCTACAAACATCTGCAACCTCTCTTTCATATAATAGCTTGTTAAATAATAATGGGTTCACTTCCCTAATAAATTCTCCAACAAGATATTCTCAGTAGGTCCTTCTAGTACTTGCATTGATTACATTTTTATTAAAGATCGTGATATTAGTTTATACAAAGTGCAATTTTGATATCGATCTAACTGATCACTGTATGTTAGGTTTAACATTAGAAGTGTAATACTAGAGCAGACATTATTAACGAAAAATCAAAACACTTAAAGTGACAGATAAGTTATAAAGTCTGTATACTATTGGCGCAGATTAATAAATCATAATTGCTTGAAATAATTCTTTATTTTCTTGTGAAAGCGGTACTTCTACGGTTAAGTAAAAACCAATAAATTCTAACCAAAATACGATCATTGTGCCGCTCTTGCAGCATATCGACCCATCTAGGGTCTGAGAACATTAGTTTAATCTGTGTAAACACGTTGCCATCAGCCCAGGTACTGACGAAATGAGAATCATAGCCATAGATGTGGGTATTATACCAAGATACAAAAATAATGGTATATGATACGTAAGAAGTAAAATTTGTAGATTCCACAAAGTAAGGATTGAAACAATAAAAGAAACCACATAATAATTCATATCAAGGTAGATTTTACTATTATAATATATTTACCTACTAAAAATATGATTTTCCAAACGTATCAGGTACCTACGCCACTACAATACGGGAGATTCAATAATTCTGACAGGTTTATTATCCGCGCCAATAGTATACTGAGTATAGACAAAGATATGGTTCTAGTAAAGCTGAAGGAGGTAAACTGGAACATATGTTTTAATTATGACAACAGCAACACCTGCTTTAATAGCTTTCATGACATTTTAACCACTATTGTAAATTCTTGTAAAAATAAAGTGACACTTAACTCTAAAAGACAAAGCAATATAATAAGCCCATGGATAACAAATACAATAATAAAAAATAAGTAACAGAAAAAAACTTTATACTATCTATAAAACACGGCCCTATGATCAAAATTTCAAAAACTATTATTTAAAGTTTTGTGATAACTTAAAAAAAGATATAGACAATATATATATATATATATGACGGACGCGGATGCGGATGCTAATAAATGTGCTGGCCTTTGCGGAGGTTTAGTCGCGAAAAAAACGATATGTGAATTGTGTGAGCAACCCTGTCACCCAAACCACAAGCGCAAAAAACGTCATTCAAGTGTTTGTGGTAAAATTGAGGATACTTTGGATAATAATGATACAGGTAATAAACCTTGTCTTAGTATTCATGAAGATATTTTCAATACTTACTCTAATATTAGTATGGAATCGTGTTTAATGGAAAACAAATACTTAAAAAAACGGTGCTCTCGCACAAAAATTTACATAATTAAATCACTAGAAAACCAAATTTGTTTACTTCAAAATAACTTGAAATTGTACAATAAATGTGATGGTATTACAAATAACGATACTACGTTACAAACATCTGGATTGTATGCATCGGCTGTTGCAAATGTACGAGGTCCAAATGTAAAATTGAAGCACAATAATAATCAGCAATTCAAAGAAACACAGTCTAAAAACTCAAATTTACTTGTGCAAAAAATTAGAAGATACACAAAGTAAAGTAATGAGTAATTTAATACATATAAACCAGGATGTATCAACACAAAAAAACTGATAGATCAATTAAAAATGTTCAATTACTAAGGAAACAATTAAAATCTATTGAAACTGATCCAACAATTTCAAAAGTAGTCATTTCAAAAACAAAAGTAGGAATTACTGATCCTTCTAAATGGCCTAATCGTGTAACTATTAATAATTTTTTTACTTTCTTACCAACAAAAACACAAAATAAACAACGATGTCTAATAAATAGTAATAAATTTACTATTCTATTTCTAAACATTAGATCGATACGAAATAAAATGTTAGAATTAGAAGCTTTTCTCATTTCCAAATATCTACATTTGAATTTAATGTGTATTACTGAGCATTGGCTCACCAAAGATGAAACAATTGGTATAAAATCTTAAATTTTCAAATAACATCAGTTTTCTGCAGGAGTAAAGGATATGGTGGTTCAATGATAAAGGATTCATCAAATCATCACTTAAAAGATAAGGCGATTGAGTTGGGAACACATCCAGCCTAAGAAAAAGTTTGTATACTGTCAGCAGTTAAATATCCTAACAATGTTTTAGTGCTTAATATTTACAGATCCATGAATAGTGATTTTGATAAATTTTTGAGTTCAATTAATAAAGTTTTGAGTAAATGTGACTTTGTATATACTAAAATTATAATAGGAGGAGATTTTAATGTTTCTTTTAATAAATCGGATGTAAAAGTTAATGATCTATGTGGACTTATGACAAGCTATGGACTAAAAGCGGTCATTAATTTTAATACGCGCTCTTCAAACTGTATTGACAATGTTTTTACCAATATCCACGCGTACAACTGTTATCCAGTAGAAACGGGTTTTTCTGATCATAAAGGGATTATTTTTGAATATGAATTGTCGACATTGCAGTTTTCATCTTTAAAACCCACTGTGTCTAGACCAATTACTAAGTTTGGGAAATACAGTTTTTAGAATTATCAGGGACATTAATTGGAATTTCGTTCATAAAGATGATATAGATGCTAATACTGAATGTAGCATTTTCCAGAATATTCTTCAATCTTCTTTTGAGATCTGTTTCCCAATCATTAACAAGAGATCTGTATCTAAAAGTTCTAATAATACTTGGTTCACTGAGAAGCTAAGAAGAATGAGATCTGAAATGCAGTTAATAAACGAAATGTTTAATAATAATAATAAAGAGCTCCATAGGTTAAAATTAAGTCTTAGAAAGAAGTACCAACAAGAAATTCGTATTGCTAAAATTAGTGCAAATGATAATTTTGTAAAAACATCTACTAATCAGATTAAAGCTATGTGGACATTGATTAATAATAACAAACCCTATAAACGCCAACGAAGTAATACTGGATCTATTAGTGCGGAGGATTTTAATAATCATTTCTTAAGCGTGCCAAGTACCACTATTACGAATAGTAGTGATATTAATTCCAGTTGCTAAATCGTATATAGTAAGTAACATTAATATTAATTCTACATTAAATTTTGAGTTTAAACCAATTTCACCAATTTATTTAAGAGATATTATTAAAAATTTAAAAAATCAAATACCAAGAATGTGTATGGATTAACTTCTAATCTTATCATAATAATCTTGGATGTTATAGTTATTTCCCTAACGAAAATTATAAACAATTGTATTACAGAAGGAGTTTTCCCAGATTGTTTAAAATTAGCAAAAATAATTCCGATTTATAAAAATGGTGATACTAATAATAAAAGTAATTATAGACAAATAGCATTGTTACCAATTATATCTAAAGTTTTT
Source organism: Abscondita cerata (assembly GCA_030710515.1). Lineage (NCBI taxonomy): Eukaryota > Metazoa > Arthropoda > Insecta > Coleoptera > Lampyridae > Abscondita > Abscondita cerata. The sequence continues at coordinate 829 of JALBCR010000589.1, read as the reverse complement.
GAAAACGTATTATCTTTACAACTTGCAACTTACTTTGAAAAATAATTTATTATACCAACATCAGTATGCTTACCGAACTAAAAAGTCTACTACTGATGCACTTTTATGCTTTCTTGATCAGTGTTGTGATGCGCTGAATACTTTAGATTTAAGTAAGGCGTTTGATTGTGTGTGCCCGTTATTACTGTTAAGTAAGCTATATTCCTATAACATTAAACCTATTGCCTGTAGAATGTTAATGTCTTACCTTACAAATAGGCAACAATGTGTGAATGTAGGTGTGGATATATCAAATTTTAAATATAATAATGTAGGTGTTCCTCAAGGATCGATATTGGGACCTTTACTATTTATTGTTTTTATAAATGATTTTCCTCGAATTGAAAACAACACTACTACAATTTTATATGCTGATGATTCAACCAATCTGCAACGTGGGCCAACAATGCACGATATACTTATTGAATCTGAACAATTATGGGTTAAAGCAGAAAACTGGTTTTATAAAAACAAATTAAATCTTAATAATAACAAAACTGTAAAACTATATTTAGTCTTAAGAATATTAATCATTCTACAGATTTTTCCAATAAATTTAATTTTTGGGGTTTTGTGTAGATTCTAAATCCACGAAATTTGCTTTCAAAAATTAAATAAATCAATCTACTTAATAAGGAATTTAAATTGTTGTGTTTCTCAATTTATACTAATCAAATCATACTATGCATATTTTCATTGCCATTTGCAATACGGCATATTGGGTTAGGGTCATTCTGCTATTAGGCATAGAATCTTTGAGCAATACGTAATCTGGAACGAAGTACAATGA